>JASDQU010109023.1:139948-163291 GCA_032191745.1 Picea mariana | reverse complement strand
ATTGCCAGTTGCACAGCTCAGGGCAGATTTTGGACAGCTAGTTTACAAAGTTGGTGGACAGTTGTGGGCAGATTTGTTGGGCTGATTTTTGACACTTGTGGACAGCCTCTTTTCACACCTGTGTGGACAGGAGTGAGGCTGTAGAGACGACCTCTTTTCACACCTAGAGATTAGGAGTGAGGTCGTGGATTCGCTGCCTCTTTTCACACCTGTGTTGACAGGAGTGAGGCAACGTTCCTTTGCATTGGGAGCATCAGAGTGAGCACAGTTGGCAGACATGTCCGTATCTCAGATGCGTGTGGAGGACAGGCTAGCCGGGGCTAGCAACTGGTCTTCATGGAAGGCCAGGATGGTCTTCGTCTTGGAGGACCTCGAGCTATGGGATATAGTCGAGGCGGTTGTTCCTGCAATTCCTGTGACTGCTCCCGTCTTGGTGGCAGAATACAGGAAGAGGAACAACAAGACGAAGAGGACTATTTCTGATGGAGTCCGGGACCACATTATACCCCATGTGACGGGGAAGGCTCATGCATATTAGATGTGGGCCGCTTTGTGCAAGCTATATGAGAGCTCAAATGAGAACCGGAAGATTTTGGAAATTCTTTCAACACTTCCCTGTCAGCGACGAAGCTGAAGATTTGGTGATGAAACTTTTTTCTGCTTCCTTGCATGGAAGGGCCAGAAGATGGTATGATAACCTTCCAGTTGCCAGCATCACTTGTATGGAACTTTTTGAAAAAGTTTTCCTTGCAAAGTGGATTATGAAAATAGAAGATATACAATCATTGCTGAAAGAGCTTGAAGGCATAAAGCAAACAGAGTCTGAGATTGTCAGAGCTTTCGGGGTTAGATTCCAGAGATTGCTTTACCAGATTCCACAAAGCCATCGTCCTGAAGGCAACTACCTCGTTTACCTCTATACTAATGGACTTCAAGGACATTTGAGTTTCCTTCTAAATAAAAAGAATCCAAAAACACTTGCAGAAGCTCACAACATGGCCATTCAAATTGAAAAGAGTCTCTCTTTAACCAAGACCAATGCCATGGACACTCTCAGCTTGATAAAGCTGGTTTCCCTTGAAACCTTTGCTGAAGATCCACAGGAGAGAAAGGAACAAGTTTTCAACCATCAGAATGAGGACGTGATTAAGGAGCAAGAAACTAAGCAAGATGATGAAGTATCCACCCATGCTCCTCCAGCTGATGAAGTCATCTAAGAACCTGTTTCTCCTGTACAGCAAAGTGAAGATGAGGTTAGTCACTTTCCACTTCAAGATGCCAATGACACCGCGTATTCAGAAGATGAAGAAGAAAAGGAAGCTTTGAACGAAGTTGATGGCCCTTGCTGTGCAATCAAAGATAAAGAAGCAGTCCATGAGGATGAAACAATGACACATGCTTAAAACACCAGAGTTCTCGAAGTTCCTGCACAAGAAGAAACAGTGAGTTACCCTCCTACCCTAGTTTTTGATAATGCTTTACCTTGTGATGAAAAGGAGGAGGAAGATAGATTTTCAAATGTTTCAAACCCTCCATGTTATGATACAGATAGCGACACTATTGACAATATTGGTGAGTTCATACATGTTGGGAGACATAGGTGGGATATAGTTGGTTATGACCTGGATCCCATCTATGACACTGAGAGTTATCTTCAGTTGTTGCCCTTTCAATTGTCACAACAAATTACTTCTGACCAATGGCAACAAGGAGATGAGGTTTTTACTTGTACCTTTCAAAAAACCAAGGATGACTTAGTCCCTTATTTTTCTAATGATTTTCAGTCTTACCTTGAGATTTTTGATGAGTGCCCTTCTGAGCACTTGGACCTTTTTCATGAAGATGATTGCCAATCACCGCTATGTTCAGATTTTGATACAAGTAAGGACATTGTTTGCCTAAAGGAGGTTTCTCATGATTTTTCACCCCAACTACTTGTTATTACCTCGCCATGCTTTACCATTAAAAGTGTAGTTGGGAAATACCTTTTTTATGTTGAGTTTCCTCCTGGGCAAACCCTAGATTCCAAGGGTTGGTTGGATAATGCTAGCTCCAATCATTTTTTCAATTTTCCCTTGATAGTGTGCCAGTTGTCTGCTAAATCCTTGTCGATTCCTTCCTTGACTTTAGAGCATGAGGATGTCCTAGGTAACCAGTTTACAGGACCTTTGAGTCGGTTTTCTGAACCTCGTATTTTTCATGACCCTTTCTTGGATGGGATTGAGTACTTTTCTCAAAGATGGACTTGGCATGATTTTATCCCTCCCACCCGCCTCCATGAGTTAGATTCTGACTTTTCCGATGATATGATATATGTTCTAACTCATGACATTTTTGTGCTTGATTTATCACTGTTTTGGTTTATGATGAAGCACAAAGGTAGGTATCAAGGAGCGTTATTGGATTGGCTTCATTGGTTTATTGAATAGAGGAAGACAAATATAACACAAAGAAGAACATCCATAAGGCAGAGATCCTCTTTGCATAAATGAATTCAAGGTACTTGAATATAAACAGTGACTAATAGGCAAAATACATCAGATCCTCAGATGCTTAAGAATCTATTAATCAAAGGCAATCATGATCCTCAAGGTGTACAATTCATTCAAGTAAGAAGACAAATTGGGAAAGAAAACAAGAGATACAATCTGATAACACATATATCATGAAACTTCAATAACAGAAATGTTTACAAAAGCAAAAGCCCCTTAGGGTTACAATGATCACAGGCAAAGTGCCTCCTACAACTCTCTCATCTCTCTTGCTCATGAATCCAACCATTCTCCAAGAGATATCTCCCTCCTTAAATAGAAAATAGCATCCAATTAACCTTAGGAGGTCGAATCCCATCTCCTCCATTGGATTCTAAGGCTTGGAGATAGGTGGCAACAGTCAAAGAGACAAAAATCCAACAAACTGCTGATTTTTAGGAATTTGTTGGAAGTCATTAATAAATTGTTTCCACCTCATGCATGAGGCCTTTGATGGAGCTAAATTAGGTGTAGGTGTCCCTTGAGATATAACTGATCCTTGAGAAGTCATTCGAACTCTCCTTGAAATGTGGCAACCTCCCAACAAGGCGAATATCAAAACCGTGACCGCTATAGGAAATTAGTACGCAGCGCCACTGTGCAGAGTACACAGCGCCTACTTTTATATCCAATATCTCTCAAACCAAAACACATTTTGAAAAACTAAGAGAGGTTTTTGTTATTTGGAATGTTATGAACAAAAACCTCCTCCAATTTTCAAAAATACATCCTCAATTGCTCACAATCAAAGTTTTAAGTTAATGACTCAAAGCTGGTAAAATAACTCTGCACAATTCGTTTTCTGCCAGAATATTACGCAGCGCCTGTAGGTAGCGCCCGACTATGTTGCACCTGTATTCATCTTCTGTCCTCTGTGAAATATTACGTAGCGCCTTTACGTAGCATTACTTACGCTGCGTTTGCATACAGGTTTGGGTAGCATTGCCAAAACCCAGCGCCTTTCAATCTTGAATATGTACAGAGCAGCGTGTGTTCTTTCATGATGACAAAACCATTTTAGCACTTAGCAAAAACTCAAAATCCATATAGGCACCTTAACCAATCTTGTGCTAACAGAGTCATACTGTATGCTCTGAACTGCCCCAAAATGTCAGGAGACCCACTCAAACCGTGCCTCCTAAAAGGTAGCAACACCTGTATACATCTCTCTCTCACAAATGCATGGAAACTATTATCGTGCAATTTGTACTTGTCCAAAAGGGAAAGGCAAGTGGACGGAAAATTGGCATAACAGGAGGTTGTCCTATCACTGTCACCTTAATAAGACACCTCTTTATCTTTAGGGGTGAAGTCTAGGGGAGACGTACCCGGTGACCTGGGGGTTTGAGAAGGCAAAGGTTGAGGTATCAAGAAAAGTTATCCCCTCTCACAAGTCACATCGATTAGAAAGTCCCAAAGGTTTAACAAAATGAAGCAATGATATGCTTAAGTGTCCCTGCGCAGAACAAGACAACAAGAAAACACTATTTTTGCAAGTACAATTGATGTTAGTGCTTCATAAAACCTTGGACTTGTCAATGAAAGCAATAAGTTGATATAAGATGAAACAAACACAAATCTATAACAACAATGTATATATGATGATGGCTTCACAATCAATGCCTTAAATAAGCTTCAAAATGACCCAAAATGATAATCTAAGAATAACAATATGCTAGCACTTGTTAGAAGCTAATGAGGCAATGTAAAAATCAACTTTAGTAATTGCTTTTAGGAGCTTTTACTGCTGTAATAATTGGTTGTAGCTTAGTTTTGTAACAACAACAAGAATGTTAGTAGATTAGTCTAATCTAGGGTTAAGAAAGGTTAGTAAATAGCTTGAAGTATAAGATTTAAGTCTTGTGCTCATCAATCAATCAAGTATAAGGTCTAGATCAGTGTCTTTAGGGCTAATGGATTCACTTTTTGCAACAACAATCTTGAAAGAAATAAATGATAATGTGTGAACTAAGGACAAGAGGGATGATGGTTGAGGTGTTGGTAACCCAAGGCCTCAATCAACAAACTCTAGAAGAAAAACAACTACTAAGAAGTAGGTAACCCTAGGCCCTAACGGTTTTCCTTCTTCTTTAGCTCAAGCTTGAGGTAAATAAAGGCTTGATGAAGCAAATGATGCTAGAGTGCTACAATGGTAGGGCTCTAGCACATGCTTCAAAGGATAGGTTTTCTAGCAAAATCTAATAGGTGAAAAACTATTAAGACAAGGACAATAACATGTGCTTAATCTCCTAGGGTTTTAAGCTAGCAATTTCATAATCTTAGTAAAATGCAAAGTAAAGATACTATAACCATTCAAAGGAAAGAAGAATTGCAGAAATTCACCTACATTCACCAAGAATAATCTAGCAAATACCCTAGTTGAAGACTTTCCACCAAGAAAATGCCAAAACACACCAAGATAAGCCTCTTCCAAGAGTTGCGCACCACTTAATTTCAGCCAATAAGCCTTAAAGAGGTCGAATTTCAGACATCACTTGTGTGAGTGAAAGAATGATGAAAAAATACAAGGGCCAAATCCCTTATTTATACAATCAAAATGACCTTTAATTACAAAATTAGGTCAAAAAGGCCGACATGGCCAGTTTACATGAAAAATCCAATTTTACACAAATTTGTCAAATAAAACCTTAATTTTAGCTTTTTAGGGTGACGTCATGCCCCTCATAGGGTGACATTAGCTTCCTTGCTGGAACGTTAGCCCTCTAAGTGAAATGTTGGGGCTCAAAACCCCTCTGGAACTGCCACACTTGCCAACCAAAGTCGTCCTTAAGCTGGATACCTCAACTGGGTGACGTCAAGGCTCTGAATGATGACGTCAAGGGCCAACATCATGGTGGGAGGGCAAGACCCCCCTAGGTCCAGGTCTGCCAAGCTGTCTCTGGTGGAACGTCCTCCTCTCTCTCCGGTGCAAGCCTCTGGTATATGTCTGCCCCTGGCTGGGGTCTCAACATCCATTTGGTGGGATTTTAGCCCTATGGAGGTCCGAGCTAATCATCTCCCCATGTACCTGTCCGACAGGCGTGGTCCTGCAACAACAACAATTACGCCCTCCATGGGCTCATAAGTCACAGGGATCATAGCAATGTTAATCACATCTAATAATCAAGTTACCCGAACATGTGCATAAAACCCCCCTTTCCCCTTTTCCAGACAAGTGCTCAAAGACATTATGCTATTCTAAAAGCTAGGTTTGGAGAGGGATCAGGACGTCCTATTGGGCTAGTTCTCCTTAGATGTGGGATATTTTCAGGCGAAGACCAATCTAGGTCATGTAAGTGCATTGAAGATTTTCCAGGTCCTATCAGCTTGCCTACTGGGGCTGTCTTTGACCACAGTTAGGCTCTAAGTTTCAACTGTTATGTAAAGTGTTTGCTGCTGTTTTAGGACAGCCAACAGTCCAAGAGCTTCTTGCTGATTTGTTACGGTTGCACTTCAAATTTTAGGTGCTCTAGCATGTAGTTTTAGTAACCAGAAGTTAGCACATGCATACTAAAATAAGTACAACACACCTAAAGATCTTTACAGCTGAAAATGAACAGATCTAAGAGACTAACACATGCATTTTTGTACACAGGTATTTTTGGTCAACATGACCCTGGATAAAACCCCCCCGGGGAAAACTAGTTTGGGATATATGTCTATATAATGATGATCAAAGCAAGAGATACAATAAGTAATGAAATACAATGGAACCTGTATACATAGCAAGCTCCTCACGAGTCTTGCCACAAGAACCAGAAAGAGAAGTGCCCAAACTGTGGTGCGCCCTCTTCCTTTGTTGCCCTCTGCACTGAACTAAAGAGCCCTAGCTCATCAATAACCCAATGAAGAAATCCCTCTACAGGAATGTCCTCTCCTGTGCTGCCTCTCCAATAAAACTGTTAGAGCTCGAATCCTCCAAGCAGATCTGCTACCAGGCAGCTGCCAGTCCTCTCAACATGTGCGCCCTCCTAGCAGAAATGATCACCAGAAATAAACAGAGCCAAATCCTGAATGTCTCTCTCCACAGAAACAAGCACGCAAGCTCTTCTCTCCCTATGCATCAGATCTCATCTCAATCTGACAAGACCTCCTCCTTTGATGAGCAAATGAAGGAAACAAAATGCGCCCTCCTCCTCAAGATGCGCCCCTCCTTCATGAAAATGCTCACTCTCAGAGATGGAAGCTATGGCTCCATGGAAATGCTCTCCATGCAAGCTCAAACCAACCTCACGCTTCTCCTCAAGCTCTCAAGGGTTTTACTCAAACCCTAATGAAGTGCGCCCTCCTTCTCCTCAAGAAATGCGCCCCTCTTCTCTTCTCCAAAAATTCTCAAGTGAAGAATGAGTCTCAAAAATAACTTTACCCTCTCTTTAGCCTCCTCATGCCAACCCTGAAAGATCAATGGCCTAGATTAGATCTAGCTAAGTCTAATCAATGGGTGAGATCAACTCCAATAATCTCACTAAGGAAACCCACTTTCCTTAGTTGCTTTATGTCTGTTAATTGACCAACATTGTGAATTAATTGTCACTTTATGACTTAAGTGACATATTTCATTTTTGACTTAAAACTCCTAAGTCAAAGTGAAATTAGAATCATAAAGTAAAGTACAAGGGTAATAGTCTTCCCCCTTTGTGTTTAGAGACTCATAAGCACATGGGGACCACTTTCCAAGGTACCCAAATCTCAACACTCCCTCTTACCGAGGAAAGTGCTCGTCACCACCAATATCATCCCTGCAGTGGACATGGTTGCCTCCTGGCATATGCTTGGTGAGTATGGCTGTACCCTGATCCCTGAAAGTGGACTCTGTTACAGATCTACTCAATCTGTATGATCTATAAATGGCACTGACTGTCCATCTATCCAAGATCATCTAGATCTCGGCATCACACCGAAGATCTCCACCTTGGTCTCCCACCAAGGATTTCCTTCTACTCCTGGCATCTCACCAAGAGTCACTACTCTTGGCATCTCACCAAGAGTCTACCCCTCTTGGTCTCTCACCAAGAGTCACCAACTTGGCCTCTCGCCAAGTCACCTCCACCTGAAGTGGATCCAGAACCTGATCTGCTCGTCTTAGAAGCTATGTGAGGCTCAAACCTCCGTGGTGCCCTGCTCATCCTCCTCATCAACCTCTGATGGACTGAAGCTGTAGCACCAACTCTTTGTCTACTCGGCTGCTTTGAAACTGTAGCTATACTGGGTGGACCAGTCACCCACTCTAAAGATGTCCAGGGACACTAAGTCTGATCTCCCTCTGAATCACTGTTGTGCGTCAGTCGGTCCTCATCGACTTTGTCTCCCCATCTAGTGCTGGATGGCGTAATAGCAGATAAAGTAGTCACGAATGCACACTCTTTGGCAAACTTCTCCTCGAACTCCGTCTCCTCTGTTGTCGCTACTAACACATCTTGCTTCTTCTTCTTCTTGGGACACTGTCCTGCATAGTGACCCATCTCTCCACAAGCAAAGCATCTCACTGTGCTCATGTCTCTCCTCTGCCCACTGCTGCTGTTGCTCTCTCCTCCCTGTGGTGGGGCCCCAAACTTGGGACCCTGTCGACCTCCACGATCGGTCTTCTTCTTGCCCTTTGTCCAAAGAGCAAGGTCCTCAACACCCTGAACTGTCTGTTGCTGCTGCTGTTGTTTGGAAGCCTCGGCTGCAAGCCTAATCTCCTCATGGACAAAGTCATCCCACATCTTCTCCCATGTAGGTATAACCTCCCTAGAAACGATGCCCCGTACAAATGGACCCCATGGTTTGGTGAAGCTATTCATAGCTTGCCTCACCAAAGAGTTAGGGTTCACAACCTCTCCAATGGCTGCAAGCTCATCTCTGATCTGAGTGTATCTACCAAGGAATGAAGTAACCGTCTCATCCTCGAGCATGTGAATGCCCCTGAATCGGTCATGAAGAACCATCTTCTGGTTCTCATTAGAGCTCTCGTACAACTTGCACAAAGATGCCCACATCTCGTATACACAAGTCTTCCCAGTCAAGTGGGGAATAATGTGATCTCTCACAACATCACAAATGATCATCTTTGCCTTGTTGTTCCTTTTCCTGAACTCTGCAACCAAGGCGGGTGCAGTGATAGGAATGGGAGGAACAACTACCTCAACTATGTCCCATAGCTCGAGGTCCTCTAAGACAAAGACCATCCTCGCCTTCCAAGGCGACCAATTGCTAGCCCCGGCTAGCCTGTCCTCCACACGCATCTGAGATATTGACATGTCTGCCAACTGCTCTCAGTCTGATGCTCCCAATGCAAAGGAACGCTGCTTCACTCCTGTCAACACAAGTGTGAAAAAAATCAAGCGAATCCACGACCTCACTCCTAATTAGTAGGTGTGAAAAGAGGTCATCAACCACAGCCTCACTCTTGTCCACGCAGGTGTGAAAAGAGGCTGTCCACAAGTGCCAAAAACTGCCCAACTGTCCTCTGCAAAAATCTGCCCTCTAACAACCACTGGATGAGTCAATGGCTGTCCTAAAAAATCTGCTAAGAAGATGTATATGACAGCCAACACATACGCTGTCCAAACTGCTCAAAAATCAACCACCTCAGCTCTGATACCATGAAGATTTTCCAGGTCCTATCAGCTTGCCTACTGGGTCCGTCTTTGACCACAGTTAGGCTCTAAGTTTCAACTGTTATGTAAAGTGTTTGCTGCTGTTTTAGGACAGCCAACAATCCAAGAACTTCTTGCTGATTTGTTACGGTTGCACTTCAAATTTTAGGTGCTCTAGCATGTAGTTTTAGTAACCAGAAGTTAGCACATGCATACTTAAATAAGTACAACACACCTAAAGATCTTTACAGCTGAAAATGAACATATCTAAGAGACTAACACATGCATTTTTGTACACAGGTATTTTTGGTCAACATGACCTTGGATAAAAATCCCCCGGGGAAAACTAGTTTGGGATATATGTTTATATAATGATGATCAAAGCAAGAGATACAACAAGTAATGAAATACAATGGAACTTGTATACATAGCAAGCTCCTCACGAGTCTTGCCACAAGAACCAGAAAAAGAAGTGCCCAAACTGTGGTGCGTCCTCTTCCTTTGTTTTCCTTCACAGGAAATTCCTCTCTTGTGCTGTCTCTCCACTGAAACTGTCAGAGCTCGAATCCTCCAAGCAGATCTGCTACCAGGCAGCTGCCAGTCCTCTCAACATGTGCGCCCTCCTAGCAGAAATGATCACCAGAAATATACAGAGCCAAATCCTGAATGTCTCTCTCCATAGAAACAAGCACCCAAGCTCTCCTCTCCCTATGCATCAGATCTCATCTCAATCTGACAAGACCTCCTCCTCTGATGAGCAATTGAAGGAAACAGAATGCGCCCTCCTCCTCAAGATGTACCCCTCCTCCATGAAAATTCTCCCTCTCAGAGATGGAAGCTATGGCTCCATGGAAATGCTCTCCATGCAAGCTCAAACCAACCTCACGCTTCTCCTCAAGCTCTCAAGGGTTTTACTCAAACCCTCATGAAGTGCGCCCTCCTTCTCCTCAAGAAATGCGCCCCTCTTCTCTTCTTCAAAAACTCTCAAGTGAAGAATGAGTCTCAAAAATAACTTTACCCCCTCTTTAGCCTTCTCATGCCAACCCTAAAAGATCAATGGCCTAGATTAGATCTAGCTAAGTCTAATCAATGGGTGAGATCAACTCCAATAATCTCACTAAGGAAACCCACTTTCCTTAGTTGCTTTATGTCTATTAATTCACCCACATTGTGAATTAATTGTCACTTTGTGACTTAAGTGACATATTTCACTTTTGACTTAAAACTCCTAAGTCAAAGTGAAATTAGAATCATAAAGTAAAGTACAAGGGTAATAGTCTTCCCCCTTTGTGCTTAGAGACTCATAAGCACATGGGGACCACTTTCCAAGGTACCCAAATCTCAACACGCATGAGATGGTATGGGGATGTTTGGGCAAGGGGTGTAGTGATGACAGTGAAATGTAGGGCTTACTTGTGGGTGCCTATGAAGAGGGTGAGCTGCACGTTGTCATGGATGCAAATATTTCCTAGCCCATTCAATGCCTTTTTACTTTTTTATCTTATTGCTTTTTCTTTCAAGAGAATAGTTGGGGGACACTGCTCTGGCGTGGTGACAATGTTACCCACAAGCATTTCACGGAGATGAGAATGTTGGCTCGTGATGAGACCCCCTTTCTCTTGGCTATGCTACCAAGAGCCACTACCTTGGCGTGGTGACCAGCTGAATGGTAGTGTCATACCGCTACATGCCCATGGACCTAATAGGCTGGCTTGTGATGAGACTCCTTATCCTCCAACTAGGTCTTGAGTTTATTTATTTTATGGGTCCCTCCTTTTTCTCCTCCTTTTTCTTACTGAGAAGCCTTTTATTGCTTTCTCGAGGATCCTTGGGCGAAGCATCTGCAGGTTTTGATCTTTTGACTTTTATCTTTTGCCAGTTACTTTTACCCTCTGGGCCTTTAGCCCCTTTTTCCCACAAGGAAAGGTACAACCCTTAACTCTGCAAACCCAATGCCCGAACCAATGTAGGGCATAAATGAGAGGGAAGATGATGAAAAGTGATAAGTATGGTGGGAATGGACGATGACCTTTCATAAACTCACCAAGTGGCAACTCATTCCTAAGGGAACCAACTTGCTAGGGCATTCTGTCATCCCCCCTAGGTATGGACAAGTCAAAAGGCATAAAGTCCAAGCACACGTCATGAAGCAAAAGATAATTAAATGCACATATTCAAATGTTTTGAGAATCAGAGTGACACATATCGTGATACCTGGACTGATTACCTCATGGAGCAAGACCCACCGTTGCTTCAGGACCGGGCCGATGGGATGGATGTTGTTGTTGCTAATAGGATGGAGGCGTTGAAGAAGAGGGATGGGCCCTCCAGGGCCAGGCTCAAGTCAATATGGCTCTCGGTACTCCATGTCTAGGACCCGTGGGCCTCGAGAGATAATCTCCTTAGTTATCCCTAGGTTAGGGGATAACATCTGGCTCCAACTCGGGGACATGTGCTCACTGTAGAGTGCATGAGAACCTCAACATCTCTGGTATGACCTGTGATCTGCTAGATCTCAACAAAATCTATTAGTAATCATTTGGGGTGGTGATATCACCCCTGGCACATATATGGTACAATAAAATGAAAGTGAGCAAGCATATATACAAATGGAAATACAACTACTCTAGCATGAAATGCAAATGGTATATGCAATGAATGCAAAATGCCTACCTACTTACCTGTTGGTTGAATGCTAGGTGTAGTCAAATAGCCAGTGAAACCATCCTAGCAATGTCTCATAATACCTGCCTCTGTGCTTCATCATAAACCAAAACAATGATAACTCAAGCACAAAAATAACATGAGTTAGAGAATGTATTGTATCATCGAAAATTGTAAAGTCTAGCTCATGGAGGCGGGAGGGAGGGACAAAATCATGCCAATTCACACTTTCAGGAAAGTGCTCAATCCATTTCAGAAAGGGATCGTGAAAAATCAAAGGTTCAATAGATCGACTCAAAGAGTCTGAAGGTTGGTTACCTTGTACGTCTTCACAATCTGAGGTTTGGGAAGGGACCAACAAGGACCTAGAAGATGACTGACAAATTCTTAAGGGAAGGCTGAAAGATTGAGATGGCAGACTTCTTCTTGAGGTATTCAACCTACCCTTGAATTCTAGGGTTTGCCTCGGAGGAAACTTGAGACGATTGACATACTTCCCAACTACACCTTTAATGACATAGAAAGATAAAATAGTCGAAGGGGGCTGGAAAACATTATCACAAGGATCCTTCTCGGGGCAAAAGATGTCCTTAGTACTTACCTCTATCAAAAGCTGAACACAACCTTGGTTGGTAATTTCTTCATGGAATAAATCCAAGTGCTCAAAGGAATAATCATCAAAATCCTCAAGGTATGACCAAAAATCACTAGGAGAATATAGCACCAGGTCATCCTTGGGTGTCTGAGAAAGGTTTGTAATCACACCATCTCCTTGTTGCCAATTGTCAAAATTAGTAACCTCATATGATAGTTATAAAGGCAACTTTTGGTAATGACCCTCAACGTCGTAAATGAGATCTTCATTAAACCAATCACATCCCACTTATGCCTTCCAACATGTATGAACTCATCAATATTATCAACAATGTCACTACCTTTATCATAACATGAAGGATTTAATGCATCCAAGGGATCCTCTGGTATCTCTTCTCTTTCCAAATCATAAAACAAAGCATCATCAAAATCTTGGAAAGGGAGGTAACTTACCGTGTTCACTTCTTGTTGTGTAGGAGCATCATTGGCTTGGATGACTTCATCAAATGGAAGAGGGTCCAGTACTTCACTAAGACTCATCTCTTCATCTTCATTGGAAAATGAAGGAGCTAACACTTCGAAGGGTTCCTTTACTTCTTCACCTTCTTGGAGAGCATCATCGGATAGAGGAGCGGTTACCAATGCTTCATCCTCATAATTCACTTCTCTAGTTAAATCTCCACTGCATTCTATCGAATTATGGGAAAAATCTTGCTCCTCTTCAAGGGGTTGACAATTTTCTTCATAAATTTTTCCTTCTATATCAGAGGGTTCTTGGTATTGAGTAAGGTACACATCCCTGAGATCTCCCACAATCTCAATGGTGAATCCTTCATCCTCTAGGGCTACTGTGAGATTCTTAAGGGCATCTTCATATGTCAGGCATTGTGGTTTCACAAACTCAATAAACCTACTAATGAGGTCTACGAAAGATGAAATACCCCTATCTTCGCAACAACTCTTAAACCAATCTTGCAAAAAGGATGGTAGAGAAAGTATGAATAATTTTGCCAGAACATCCTCCCCTCCCAATTCTATCTCACTTATATACTTCAAGAATTCTACAATGTGAGTAATTGGGATGCCTCCAAATCTTGGAGAGTTGCTTGACCATTTTGTATCAAAATAATTCGGGTATGCTTGAAAACTTTTGAAATCAATAGTCGGATACACTTGTTCCCAGGGTGCCATGATCTCATAACTTGGAAATATCACAGAATTGAGAGTAAGGTGGCACCTTGGAAAAGGTTAGTGGAGTCGCTAGATAATTTTCTTGAAACTATCAAAGGGATGAGAGGATCACCCTCAGTGGAGTCTCCAGGGAAGCTTTGTAAAGTAAAATGCTTTTGAGGAAAGGCTTACCGAAAAGTGTTGTCTTTGAGGAGAATTGACTCAGTGTTCCCGACAACGACGCTAAAATGTTATCACACAATTTGTACTTGTCCAAAAGGGAAAGGCAAGTGGATGGCAAATTGGCGTAATAGGAGGTTGTCCTATCATTGTCACCTTAATAAGACACCTCTTTCTCTTTAGGGATGAAAGCCCCGGGGAGATGTCCCCGATGACTTGGGGGTTTGAGAAGGCAAAAGTTGAGGTATCAAGAAAAATTATCCCCTCTCACAAGTCACACCGATCAGAAAGTACCAAAGGTTTAACAAAATGAAGCAATGATATGCTTAAGTGTACCTTCCCAGAACAAGATAACAAGAGAACCCTATTTTTGCAAGTACAATTGATGTTAGTGCTTCATAAAACCTTGGACTTGTCAATGAAAGCAATAAGTTGATATAATATGAAGCAAACAAAAATCTATAACAACAATGTATATATGATGATGGCTTCACAATCAATGCCTTAAATAAGCTTCAAAATGACCCAAAATGATAATCTAACAATAGCAATATGCTAGCACATGTCAGAAGCTAATAAGGCAATGTAAAAATCAACTTTAGTAATTGCTTTTAGGAGCTTTTACTGCTGTAATAATTGGTTGTAGCTTAGTTTTGTAACAACAACAAGAATGTTAGTAGATTAGTCTAATCAAGGGTTAAGAAAGGTTAGTAAATAGCTTGAAGTATAAGATCTAAGGGTTGTGCTCATCAATCAATCAAGTATAAGGTCTAGATCAATGTCTTTAGGGCTAATGGAGTCACTTTTTACAGCAACAATCTTGAAAGAAATAAATGATAATGTGTGAACTAAGGACAAGAGGGATGATGGTTGAGGTGTTGGTAACTCAAGGCCTCAATCAACAAACCCTAGAAGGAAAACGACTACTGGGAAGAGGGTAACCCTAGGCCCTAACGGTTTTCCTTCTTCTTTAGCTCAAGCTTGAGGTAAATAAAGGCTTGATGAAGCAAATGATGCTAGAGTGCTACAATGGTAGGGATCTAGCACATGCTTCAAAGGATATGTTTTCTAGCAAAATCTAGTAGGTGAAGAGCTATTGAGACAAGGACAATAACATGTGCTTAATCTCCTAGGGTTTTAAGCTAGCAATTTCATAATCTTAGTAAAATGCAAAGTAAAGATACTATAATCATTCAAAGGAAAGAAGAATTGCAGAAATTCACTTACATTCACCAAGAATAATCTAGCAAATTCCCTAGTTCAAGACTTTCCACGAAGAAAATGCCAAAACACAACAAGATAAGCCTCCTCCAAGAGTTGCGCACCACTTAATTTCAGCCAATAAGCCTTAAAGAGGCCGAATTTCAGACCTCACTTGTGGAGTGAAAGAATGATGAAAAAATACAAGGCCAAATCCCTTATTTATACAATCAAAATGACCTTTAATTACAAAATTAGGTCAAAAAGGCCGACATGGCCAGTTTACATGAAAAATCCAATTTTACACAAATTTGTCAAATAAAACCCTAATTTTAGCTTTTTAGGGTTACCTCATGCCCCTCCTAGGGTGACGTTAGCCTCATTGCTGGAATGTTAGCCCTCCAAGTGAAACGTTGGGGCTCAAAACCCCTCTGGAATTGCCACACGTGCCAACCAAAGCTGTCCTTAAGCTGGATACCTCAACTGGGTGATGTCAAGGCCTTGAATGATGACGTTAAGGGCCTTCAAGGGCCAACATCATGGTGGGAGGGCAAGACCCCCTTGGGTCCAGTTCTGCCAAGCTGTCTTTGGTGGAACATCCTCCTCTCTCTCCGGTGCAAGCCTCTGGTATATGTTTGCCCCTGGCTGGGGTCTCAGCATCCATTTGGTGGGCTTTTAGCCCTATGGAGGTCTGAGCTAATCATCTCCCCATTTACTAGTCCGTCGGGCGTGGTCCTGTAGCAACAACAAGTACGCCCTCCATGGGCTCATAAGTCATAGGGATCATAGCAATGTCAATCACATCTAATAATCAAGTTACCCATACATGTGCATAAAACTCCCCTTTCCCAGACAAGTGCTCAAAGACGTTATGCTATTCTACAAGCCACGTTTGGAGAGGGTTTCAGGATGTCCTATTGCGCTAGTTCTCCTTAGATGTGGGATGTTTCCAGGTGAAGACCAATCTAGGTCATGTAAGTGCATGAGATGGTATGGGGATGTTTGGGCAAGGGGTGCAGTGATGACAGGGAATGTAGGGCTTACCTATGGGTGCCTCTGAAGAGGGTGAGCTACACCTTATCATGGATGCAAATGTTTCCTAGCCCATTCAATGCCTTTTTGCTTTTTTATCTTATTGTTTTTTCTTCCTAGAGAATAGCTGGGGGACACTGCCCTGGCGTGGTGACTAGTGGTGACAATGTTACCCACAAGCATTTCACGGAGATGAGAAGGCTGGCTCGTGATGAGACCCCCTTTCTCTTGGCTATGCTACCAAGAGCCACTACCCTAGCGTGGTGACCAGTTGAATGGTAGTGTCATACCGCTACATGCCCATGGATGTAATATCCTAGCTCGTGATGAGACCCCCTATCGTCCAACTAGGTCTTGAGTTTATTTATTTTATGGGTCCCTCCTTTTTCTTACTGAGAATCGTTTTATTACTTTGTCGGGGATCCTTGGGCGAAGCATCTGAAGGTTTTGATCTTTTGGCTTTTATCTTTTGCCAGCTACCTTTATCCTCTGGGCCTTTAGCCCCTTCTTCCCACAAGGCAAGGTACAACCCTTAACTTGGCAAACCCAATGCATGAACCAATGTAGGGGATAGATGAGAGGGAAGATGATGAAAAGTGATAAGTATGGTGGCAATGGATGATGACCTTTCATAAACCCACCAAGTGGCAACTCACTCCTAAGGGAACCAACTTGCTAGGGCATTCTGTCATCCCCTCAGGTATGGACAAGTCAAAAGGCATAAAGTCCAAGCACATGTCATGAAGAAAAAGAGAATTAAATGCACATATTCATTTTTTTTGAGAATCAAAGTGACACATACCATGATAACCGGACTCATTACCTCATGGAGCAAGACCCACTATTGCTTCAGGACTAGGCCGATGGGATGGATGCTGCTGCTGCTGCTGCTGACAGGATGGAGGCGCTGAAGAAGAAGGATGGGCCCTCCAGGGCTAGGCTCATGTCAATATGGCTCTCGGTACTCCATGTCTAGGACATGTGGGCCTCGAGACATAATCTCCTTAGTTATCCCTAGGTTTGGGGATAACAAAAACCAAGTAGACTGTGACTCTTGAACTAAGTAACCCTGTATTGATCATGTACCTGCCTCGTGTGTGAACCATCCTTCTGCTCAAAATAAGTGCTAAAACCCTGGGAAAATCTAAGTATGCCAACCAAAGTGCTACATGGTAGCTCTTAACCCTCAAGACTTTCAAGGGTGAAAATCTAGGGGTTAACAATAGCGACTCAAGGTGACAGGATCCCCCTGTGGGATGTGGAGAACCATAAGAATCTGTGTCCATATAATCAACTGACACTCCATGAACTAAGGAATGTGTACCAAAAATACCCCTGTAACTGTGGGGAAGTATGTCAAAAAGGCCCTGTAATCTGATGAAGAACAACCTGTAAGCTGACCTGTAGTACCAAACCCTGTCCAATGGGCCATGGAGTCAAAGTATATAATCCTCCCAGTGAAAACTGAAGACCAAGGGGTCCCATCCAAATCCGCTACCTGCTACCACCCAATGATGTACACTCCTCCCTGTGGTAAATGTGTTGATGTCGACACAAGGGAGCAAGTCACTTCATCAGATGTCAATAATGTAAACACTTGTGAAGTGCAAAGGAACACCACCAATAATGTCAATGTTAGCTTTTTAGCTCGGGAGGTACTTCACATGTTTTGTCTTGAATTCTGATGTTACCTTATATTTACACTACCAGTCACTTAACTTTGTAATGAGTTTTTATAAAGTTGGTTTAAGTGGTTCTTTTATTAAAGTGACTTTTTTAATAAAGTGTACCTTCTATTTTTAAAGTGACTTTATTTCATAAAGCACTTATGTAATAAAGTGAAATCACTTTAATATTTCAAGTGATTCATTTTGGAGGGAATGGATCATGACCCTTGATCTTGAAAAGGCAAGATCTAATCTTGGCCTTTAGATTTAGGGTTAGGGAAGGTGAAAAGACACTTTGGAGGGAAAATGTCATTTTTAGATTTATAAAAGAATGCATTGGGTAGTGTGCAAGACACAATTGAGAGAAGATTGAGAGAAATTTTTTGAGTAAGCTTGAGAGAGGAAAGTGAGCAGCAAAGAGGGCACATTTTCCAAGGGAACTAGGGCACAAATCCCAAGGAAAGATTTTATGTTTCGTGACTGAGTTATTTTTCTCCTGTGAGAGGCCATACTGTACGGATCCGTACAGTTCGTACAACAGTACAAATTTGGCATGGAAATTGAGGCAGTTTTGTGCACGTTTTTCGAGGCAGATTGTTTACTGTTTCAGGGTTGTACAAAACAGTCCGTACAACAGATTGTTGGCACTGTTTTCGAGGAGCTTCCATTTCTGGGAGGGCCATACAACGGTACGGATTTGGCACGAAAATCGAGGCAAAATTTAGTGGGACTGTTTTGGTGCTGTGAGGTATTTTCCTTGGCTGGAAATGTGTATTTGCTGCTGTTCTGTACTTTCTGGAAGCTGAATAATAATATATCTCTCTCTCTCGTTGGGTTTCCCCACATTGGGGTTTTCCCTGGCTTTTGCCTAAATTTCTGAGTTTTATGGGTTGCTGTCCACTGTGTTTATTTCCGCTGCATATTTTGCTTAGCAATGTGTATTTCTGCTTATGGTAATTTCTGAATGTGGGTTTAAGGCATTTATGAAGTTTATGAAGACAATTATCTCTAGGTTGCTAAGTGTTTGACAAAAATTTCAGTTTGCTGATTTTTGTTATTAAAAATCTACATGGTATCAGAGCTTTGTCTCTGAGTGACAGTGGGAAGTGTGATTTTTGGGCAAAAGGGTGTGATTGTTTTCCTTGAGTTGTGACAGGAAATATGGCTACAATCATTAGACATGAGGATCGATTGGATGGCATTTCCAACTATTTGCAGTGGAAGGTTCGATTGTCAGTTGTTCTCAAGGAGAACAAAATTTATAACTATGTCAACTCTGTTGTGGCAGCTCCCACAACAAATCCCGTTGTTTTGGAATTGCATGAGGTCAAGGAAGCCAAGACTCATAGGATTATTCTAGATGGGGTGAAGGATCACCTTATCCCACACTTGGTTGAGAAAAGATTGCCAAGGAGATGTGGGATGCACTTAAAAACTTGTTTGAGGCAAAGAACGAGAACCGGAAGATGGCCTTGAAGCTTAAGTTGCATGATACCAAGATGGGTAAGGAGGAGAGTGTCTCTTCTTATCTTACCCTAGTGGCTCAAGTAAAAGATGAGTTGACAAATGTTGGAGAGGTCATTACGGATTTTGAGTTGGTGAGGATAGTCTTAAATGTCTTCACCAAAGAATGGGAAGTCTTCGTGAAGTGTGTGATGGGATGTGAGCATCTTACCAGATTGGAGCAGACTGTGGGATGATTTCACTCAAGAGGAGATCCAAGAAAGATCTCAGAGCAGTGAACAGAAGACAGATGGAGTTGATGAGAATGTTTCTCTTACTGGAAAGAGCAAGAAGAAAGGAAGTTTCGGAAGGGACTTGAGTAAAGTCAGATGCTATTGTTGTAACCAGTTTGGGCACTTTGCCTCTCGTTGTCCTGAGAGGAAGAAAAAGACAGAATTAGAGAGCCCTGAGACAGCTGCTACAACGACCATGGAGGTCTTTGCTTCAAAGTACGACAAGGAATTTTCTTTGATGACCCTAGTTTCCAGTGTCAACAGCGGAGGATTTGGAGGTGATATCGGATGGATTGTGGATAGTAGAGCCTCTAGCCACATGACGGGAATTTGGCGAGTATTCCTAGATTTCACAGAGATTGGTCCTTGTCGATAGGTGGTAAATGAAGGTGGTATGGCGAGAGCTGTATGTGGAGTTGGGAATGTTAGATTCCAACTCGAGTTTGGGGGACTCTTGGAGCTTGATGGAGTTGTCTTTGTTCCAGGGTTGAGGGTTAACTTGCTCTCAGTCTCAACCTTGGAGGATGTAGGATATTGTATATTGTTCAAGAGGGAACATGTCTTTATCTACAGGCATGGAGTGGACCCGGTAGAGCTGCAATTGATTGGTAACCGGGTGGACAGGTTGTATATGTTGAGAGGACAACCTTCAGTGTATGATTCAACATTGGATGAGGAGCGTGAGGAGGCTTATAAGACTGCGGTGGCGCCAAGCTTTCAGTCTTGCATTCCAAGAGAAGAGAGCGAGTCTCTTCTGAGCACTAGCAGGAGGCTTAGCCAGGTTGATCGAACCAATGCTCAAGATGAAGTGAGCTTAGGGTTCCGGGATGTTGCCAGGAGAAGATCTTCTAGTTTGAGTTCTGTGTAGGTGTTGAGGATGGCTCCAGGTTCAGAGGGAGCTCCTACAGAGCACAGTGTGATGGAACCAGATGATAGTGGTGGCAACCAGTACTTCCCTTGCTAAGAGGGAGTGTTAGCTTTTTAGCTCGGGAGGTACTCCGCATGTTTTGTCTTGAATGCGGATGTTATCTTATAATTACACTACTAGTCACTTAACTTTGTAATGAGTTTTTATAAAGTTGTTTTAAGTGGTTCTTTTATTAAAGTGACTTTTTTAATAAAGTGTACCTTCTATTTTTAAAGTGACTTTATTTCATAAAGCACTTATGTCATAAAGTGAAATCACTTTAATATTTCAAGTGATTCATTTTGGAGGGAATGGATCATGACCCTTGATCTTGAAAAAGGCAAGATCTAATCTTCGCCTTTGGATTTAGGGTTGGGGAAGATGAAAAGACACTTTGGAGGGAAAATGTCATTTTCAGATTTATAAAAGAATGCATTGGGTAGTGTGCAAGACACAATTGAGAGAAGATTGAGAGAGATTTTCTGAGTAAGCTTGAGAGAGGAAAGTGAGCAACAAAGAGGGCACGTTTTCTAAGGGAGCTAGGGCACAAATCCCCAGGAAAGATTTTATGTTTTGTGGCTGAGTTATTTTTCTGCTGTGAGAGGCCATACTGTATAGATCCGTACAACAGTACAGGTTTGGCATGCAAATTGAGGCAGTTTTGGGCACGTTTTTCGAGGTAGATTGTTTGTTGTTTCTAGGCCGTACGGAACAGTCCGTACAATAGACTGTTGGCAATGTTTTCAAGGAGCTGCCATTTCTAGGAGGGTCGTACAACAGTACGGATTTGGCACGAAAATTGAGGCAGAATTTAGTGGGACTATTTTGGTGCTGTGAGGTATTTTCCTTGGCTGGAAATGTGTATTTGCTGCTGTTCTGTACTTTCCTGAAGCTAAATAATAATATCTCTCTCTCTCTCTCTCGTTGGGTTTCCCCACATTGGGGTTTTCCCAGGCTTTTGCCTAAATTTCTAAGTTTTATGGGTTGTTGTCCACTGTGTTTATTTCCGCTGCATATTTTGCTTAGCAATGTGTATTTTTGCTTATGGTAATTTCTGAATGTGGGTTGAAGGCATTTATGAAGTTTATGAAGACAGTTATCTCTAGGTTGCTAAGTGTTTGACAAAAATTTCAGTTTGTTGATTATTGTCATTAAAAATCTATAGTCAACGGGTCCTAAGGTACGAGCACAACCTGACACTATGAAAGATGTTGTGAAGTCGAACAGTGACAAGGATCATCCAATCAAGGCCCAATGATGTTCAACCTTGTCAGATGCGAAACAATCGCCAATGAGGCTAATAGCTACTAAGGTGCTCTAATTTTGGGTCATCTGTAGATGATGTGTTGAAGTCGATAAAAGATGACTTGCTGAAAAGAACATCAATGATGTCTCTCTTCCCTCAGCGTGAAGTGATAACTCAAGAAGATCAAGGTGAAAGAACCAAGTACCATATCCCTATGCTGGATGGGGGGGACAAATGACTCAAAGCAGAAGATTGAATGATAAGAGATGAGGAGACAAGACATAAGATGACTCAAGACACTCCTATGTCTCCTCAAACTACCCATCCTAAAGGCTCAATGCTTCGGGAACAATGACAAATGGAACTCCCATCCAGGCTCACTCTAATGATAGACACAAAGGCTCGGCATGCATAAGATAGACATTGAAATTTTGACCTAGGAATAACATTTATGGACAACCATTTATTCAAAAAAAGGAAAGACGTACAAGACTCGACCACATGCTGATATAACTAGGATAAAATCAATGACACCTATGCAAAGACTGAAAAGTAAATACTGAAATGGAAGAGACTTGCAACGGAAAGTAAATTGTTGTCTTGAAACTGTAAAAAATTAGCAAGAAAGAAAGACATGAAAATATAATGCTGAAAGAAAAGACAACTACCCTAAACCCAAAAGTTTTACCTCCAAGATGCCATGATTAAATCATCATACTCAAAGGACCAATGTAACCATGCAACCAGATGATCAGTCCGACGAGAAAGGTTAGCACAGTCAACTTTCCAAGGGAACTGTTATCGCACAGTTTGTAGGAAGGGTTTAGGTAGCTTGAAGTCAAGGCTCAAACTGACGTAACAGGAGCTTCCCCACCCACTGTCACCTCGATGGGGAGCTCTTTCTATTTAGGGTGGCTAATCCCAAGGGAGACGTCCCTAGTAATCTGGGGTTCTGAAGGAAAAGGGTCAAGGTTTTAAGGCTCAAAGGTTAAGGTAAACTTTCCCTTCACAGATTACTGCCAAGAAAGATAGTCAGAGAGAAGATGTTCCACTGAATGGCACCTGTTTGCGAGACAAGACAAATAAAACTAAAAGAATGTGCTGCAGTGATTAGTACTTCAAATATTAATGACTATCTTTAATACATATGAGCAATGATGAAAGTAATTATTGACGAAGTCAATGATTGCAATTACAACTTATATTTTATGTCACTTCTTCAATAAATACACAAGAGATATTGGCATTCAATGTGTAAAATCAAATCCTTGAATTATCACAATGCAATAAATATCATAAATCTGCTCATATATAAATATTGTTGCTGCGTCACTATTGCAGATTTAGGGTGACGTCAGCCCTAGTATTAGGTCAATTTTTGAAGACAAATGAGAGGAACGTTTTGTCAAATGAGCTTATGAAAATAATCAGCAACTCAAAGCCTATCAAAAGGGGTGACAATGTCAAAATGTTTCAAGGCCAAACAAGGGTTTTAACAAGTATGACGTCACCTATATTGTTGCTAGTTAGGGTTAGGTTAGCTAGTCAAAGAGGTGGACGTTTTGCCAAACTATCCAATGAAAATGCTTAAAACCTCTATGGCTATCAAGGGATGAGTCAGCCGCAACTTTTAGTCCAAACAGAAGTTCAAATAAGGCAAGACGTCATCAGCAATTAGGGTTAGTCTAGACGCTAGGGTTAGTTAGGGTTTCAAATTTAGAGAGTTTGAAAGAGTTGTTTTAGCACAAAAAGCTCAACGTTGTACTCTTAGACTAGTGCCTTGGGTTAATGGAGTCAAATGGAGAAAGGCTAATGGCTTGGAAGGACTTAAACCTAAG
>JASDQU010109023.1:55441-75712 GCA_032191745.1 Picea mariana | reverse complement strand
CGTAACAGGCTGAGAATCACACTCTTCTTTCGAACACTACTTCCACTCCCTGCTTCCTTGCTGCATTCACCATCAAGGAAATGCACTACTAGCATGAAAATAAGTTACTAGCTCTGAGAAGACTAATAGAATCATAGTGACATGAACTTACAATATATCACCATCTCACACAAAAAAAAATCACCCCAGAACCTAGAGGTTTGAAAAATAAAAGGTCACTAGATTCTAAATAATGGGTGTGAAATTGATGTAAGACAGACAGAAATGGTTCAAGAAAGCATTAGATCTGATCAATTATATTAATAAAAAAATTAAACTTAAAGCATGTGAACACAGGCAGCCAAGAAAGAACTGATTTGGTTCGAGAAGACTTTTCACGTCAGATTCGCAGATCGAGATGTCTTACATCTAGAAGATAGTATTGAATTAAACTTTACCAAAAGTACAGCATGTATTCAGTTCCCCCAAGTTAATTGCTATGACCCTCCTTTCTGCCTGGAAATCGTGGTCTGTTGAGGAATATTTACTGCAAAACAACTTAGACGATGTTTGTAAAACCCGCACCCTAATATTTCCACATGCAACATATTGTGGATTTTGAATAAGAGGCAATCTTGATATTATGGAAATGGAACAAATGCACAGCCTTTAAACAAACCATATGGTCCTGTCAATTCCATAGAAACATATTGATGTCCTCCTATATGAAGCATGTAAGGATTGCTCAGTAAAGAATATTAATATTATTTAGATACTATTAATGTTTAGCTGCCATTTAGTATATTTGGATAGATTACTAAATTGAATCAGAGACCGTGTTGAGAATTTCAACTTGTACTATATCCCTGCATTGATGTTTTAAGCAATCTCCTGTAGATGAGTGTCTGTGGCATCTTTGTTGTTTCTAAGTGAGCAGAAACATAGGTAACACCAAAGGCAATGATCCTACAAAAATTCTAAAGTAGTTTATTGAATTCCTGAAAAGTGTAGTACAAAGAAAACCTTGTTGATTGGCATAACGTACAAAGTGGTCCATATTGACAGCTGACGAGTCCTCGGAGAAAAGGTATAACAAGCACAAAAGGAATTGGGCACTCACTAAGATGGACATCTAACCAAATCCTAAAAAGTGTGATCTAAAGGTTGGGATCTTGTGCAGTTATATCGTGAACAGACAACACACTATCCAATGATTTAAAACTTCTTGTTTTCTTGTTTCAGCACAAAAGAAACTTGTACAACTCTGATAGGGATCCCTGATCATTTCTAAATTCTAACAAAAAAGTGCACTGAAAAAGAGATTTTACAAAGAGGTTCTTTAAAAAATATGTCTTTCGAGTCCTCTATAGGTATAACAGACCTGAAACTCTAAAAGTTGTGAAAGGCTTCCCTTTCACAACCCAATGAATGTTCTATTTAAAATTTGCAGCTTGCTATTCATGCCATGTAAATACAACCAATCATTCATAATGATAGCACAAATGGCATCCAACCCTTAATCAGTTGCATAAAATTAAATGAATGCATAGTCTGGAGGTAATTAACAATACCTCGGATTGTTAGAAATTATAAATTTATTCATCACTTTGTAAAATGGCATACTACAGTTTTTTAGCTTTTTATGATAGCACATTTGAAAATTTTAAGTAGGGGAGAAATATACTTTCCATACCTTATTTGTTGTAAAGCGGTAAAAACTTGACCAATTAAGAGAGGACGTGGAATTGTGAGCAAGGATTGTGTTTGTCGGCATGCTTGAGCCACGTCACCTTGCAAAAACAGTTATAATTAGAAAAATATGTATTTATTCTTTAGAAAACTAAAAGATACAGCAACCATAATTTGACAAGCGATTAACTAGAGTCATATTACCATCCATAGAACATAACCAATGAACATTCTTACCAAGGTCACCCTTGCTGTTGTACATTTCTCTCAGCTTAGATTTTTGTGTCCCAAAAGAATCTTCAATTGCTGCTAACACTGTGCTTCCACCTAGATTTAGATCCTGAAAGTAGATAGATAAGATCAGATAATTTATTAATGTCCATGGTGACAAAAAGAATAGGTCAATGGGAATAAACCAAGACTGTGGGAGTGCCAAAGCAACTCCTATGAGCTAAAAGATAAAGAGATACAAATGAAAATAATAGAAAAGGGTATGAAAGGGTGACACAAGAAGGCAAATCCTAGAAAAGAGAGCCACTACTCAGCATTAGTATGGAGATAGGTAAAGGAGAGAACAGAAACATTTTCATCCGCATCAATCACTGTGAAAATACCAATGCAACCCCTAATAATGTGCTCTGGGGAGTGCCCAAGTTGGTTGGGTGATCCTTGGGGGAACATGGAGACAGTGAGTTGAAGCACTCTTCACATTCAAAACCAAAGGGAAGAAACTTGTAATGGGTGTTTACTTGCCCGACTTGGGCTAGAAGGCAAACCCGCACTAGGGTACACCTCTGTGTCCTTGTAAAAGTGGGTTGTCTTGTTACAGAACAAGAGCATTTGTGGTGTCTCGATGATTTTGTCTCATCTTTGCCCAACGCTGGGGAGTCTGCACAATGCTTAGCACCTCCAATTGCCGAGATAGGATGGAAGGAGGAGGTGATCGACCTAGTGAGGCAGGGTCCAAATAAATCTCCTGAGAGTTGCCATCTGTGAGTAATCAACTAAAACCAAAATACAATAATTGTACTTTTATCTTTTTAGACAACTTGTTAGCACAACCAGAGTCCTGTTCAACCCAAACTGCCTATGCAACTAGAGGGTTAAGATCCAGCAAGATTCCATCATGTTGGATCCATTATAGGTGCATCCAGGTCTTCACAGTGATCAGATCTTGCTACAAAGTCAGTTTCGTCAAAACTTGTTATTTTTAGCAATTCTCCTATTTTCAAGGAGCCAAATTTTGAGGCCCGCATGTTAGGGATATATACATATTCTTTGTCCTTGGGAACTCACAATGTTGATGAGCTAGTTTTGGGCAACATACAAGCACTTTCACGACACAATTATTTTTAGCAGTTGGGTTTTCAAAGCTTGCATGTCAATTCTGAGCACATGTTTGGGTTCCTTGCAAAAAACTGAGTCTAATAAAACTGTTCTCATTGGCATGCGAGATGTTATTTTTAGCAGTGTCTTTTTTTAGACTTGCTATATTTGGCAGCAATCTCACCATTGTTCTCTTCATTTTCAGACTTTCCTACTTTTTAGGAGCTAGAATGCTTTTTTGGGCATGTCTATATTTAACAGTTCTATTTATGGCAAGTACAAGGTGAGATGTCATGGTTCCAGTGTACAAGCATAAACCAACACTCTTATCATTAAAGTTTCTTGAGCATCTCACCCAAAAACTCCTCATAGGTCCAAGTGCCCATCTCTTGCAATGATCACTCCGATCTCTAGAGATGTATGGGCATCACACCCGCAAAAATCCTCCAACGACGGCTTCCTCTCACAGGTAGCAACCCTCTCCATACACGGATTAGAAGATCTCAATTATACAACTCTAATACCATGTTAAATTCTTAAAACAAAGTAGGTATATCTGCACTTAGAAAACAAGACCCTAAACCTAGAAATCTAAAAATTGATTAAATCTTATCAAAGCAATGAAAATGTAAATGCTAGATCTACATACACAAAAATCTGAAATTCAACACAGTAAGCTCGAATTGCAACAACCAATCACATCTCTCTACTACTTGGGAAGAAAATATTACAATAGCAACTCGATAACACACTAGCTCGAAAATAATCTATCTAACTAAAAAAGTGAAGCATCGTATCTTTCTTGCATGGAACAAGAGAAGACAGGGTCATAATGAATCTAGACACATGCAGTGAGGTGCCCCACTTGATAGAGTCAAACGGTAACCCTAAATGCCATGACTATATACATGTGCCCCACTTGATAGAATCAAACCCTAATCCTAAGTACCTAGGACATTATACCCTCATGCATGGATAAGATCACCCAGAATAGAGGGCCCACTAGAAGAGAAATCACTACATGCATGCATGCACCTCCATGAGTTGGAAACTGTGACCTTCAAAATGTGGAAATTCCCTCATGCAATGTGCCCTAACTTTTGGATCTATGCCTTCTAAATATGACACATGCATGTGCCCAAATCATCATTGGATCTCTACATAATTGTTGTGCCTCCATTAGAGGATCTCTAATGTGCCCTCTACCAAACAACAAAATGACCTCTGCACGAGCTGGAACAGATCTATTGATATGCAATGCTTTGTTGAAAGGACAATCACCTTGGAGCAACAGATAAAACCAACACTACTAAACATGAAATAAAACTCAAGCATATTGTATGCATCAACGTTATCGGATTTGCCAAATCAAGCCCCCTACCCGCATCCAAATCGTACAAGATCCCCGGATTCTTCCATTTCTAGCATTTCTTTATTGAATTTGTTTCCGACAATCGAATTCATTTCTTGAGTCTATGGATTCGAATTTTGTTTTCTAAATCATTGAAGAGGATTAGGGAAACGAGAAAGCACAATCATTGCACATTAGATGTTGCGCGTCGCTACTCTTCCTTCCCTTCTAAGCCCGTGATGTCGTTGATAAGTTCTCTCTTGAACAAGTTGTTGTTGGCTCTAGTGAACTTGCCTTGGTTTGTCCATCCTACAGAGTGGCAACTTGCCTCAATTGTTTGATTCTTCGAAATCGCAAATGACACACCCTGGTCATTTGATGGATGAAACGCAACACAACCTGCTCCACTAGCCACCCTAGTTCTTTTGACCATGCTTTTCCATTTTCTTTTGGAAGTTGGACGTTCATTTTTGGGCAAGCACCCTATTGGTCTTTGCCACTACTTTTCGACTACTGGGAAACCCCAAATTTTTTCATCTCTCAAAGTGGGTAATTTACTTGGTGCAACAAGAGCACCTCTGACGTGATCACATCGCGTGGCATAGTCAGACTCGTCATCTATTGTGTGATTTGTTATTGCCAATTGGAAGTTGCATTTTTGGGCTTGGAGGTTGTCCCCCTCTCCGTTGTCCCTATGCCTCATCCCTTGCGATATCGCCTATTCATCATTCATGCATTCTCCCCTTTGAACTAGTTATTTCGATGTTGGCTCTAGTGAGCTTGCTTTTGGTCATTGGCTCCAAGTGGTGGCAACTCATCCTTGCTCATCCACCTCTCTTGGAAGGGAAATTGTTGCGAGGCACTGTTCTTTCGATGGATGAAAGGTGGCACAAGTTGTTGGGATGGCCACCCTGGTCCTTTTGATTATGCTTGGCCATTCCCTTTTGGAATTTGTACATTCCGAGTTGGGTCCTAGATGGTGTTCCTCTCCCCTTGTGTAGAGCACAACTCCCCTTGTTTGTACACCTTTTTTTCCTGTTGCCTCCTCTAAGATACCCTGCCAGAAACCCCCATCTTATTCGTCCTTCCAATGGGACAGTGTGCTTGGCATTAATTGGTCTTGCAAGGGTTGCTCTTAAGATGTAAATCACTAGGGCATCCACTGGCGTCCAAACTGTGCTTTCCCATTTGTGGTTTCTACTTCTAGATCATTTGAGATTTCATCTCTTTGTTTTTCACTAAAAATAATTAGGGTTAAGATTTCAATTATGTGATTCCTAATTTCGGGACGATGAAGCACCTACATTGGGTTCTTGTGTCGATTCCGATCACACCCACGGTTCATGTAACTTTGGTATGCATGCATGAGGTGTCACGTAAGTATTAACGTCTCCCTATATTCCAAGCATACTTAAAACAAAATAAAATTAACTATTATCAGAAAGAGACACAAAGCTACTAGTTTAGAAAGCAAAATTATGTCCTAAAACTAATGATGATAAAATTATCAAGCAATAACAATTTTCAGTACATCATTTGCAAGTTATTGATATGAATGATTAAAGAACTAACAAGATGTCATAAATCAGTAACTCACCACATTCTCGTAATCAGGGGCAATCCGATTAGTACAGAGGTAAATAGCAGGCAGCACATCCTCTGGTGATAAAGCAAGCAAGCTGCAATCCAAGTTGTAAAAAGGTCAGCACTCATCCACTGAGACACGGCAAGTAACAGTGCTGCGAAACACATCAAATGAGGAATTCTTACATTTAAAATCACGAAAGGAAATATCAAGATTGAAATCATCCTATTGTCCACCACACCTTCGGAACATATTGCATAGCATGACAGTGGTCTTCAGTTTACCACTTTCCTGTTCAACCAAATCAAATGTCCGTGCTAAGTGTAAGTACGGTGCTGATTCTCCTGCAGACCAACATGCTAAAAGTACAAGCACCATCATCAAACAAGTACTATTTTAGTAATATATCTTTCTTTTCATAAAACCACAGGATGCATTCATAATACATCATCCAAAAGCTGCTTATAAAATTCATTTTTTCTTTGTTCAACAAATTATCCAGCTTGAAAATTGATTGGTAAAAAATGCGCTAGATAGATATCATTCCCCCAAAACACTTTGAAGGAGGCACGTAGCCTACCATGCTCAACAGGATTATACTTTTCAAATGGCAGTGCAACAGAAGAGGCATTAGCATCCACTGCGGAAGCTTCTGAAAGCTTTTTAATGGACAATGCTGTCACTTCTGCAGTGTTGCAGCTTGCATTTTCCCTGCTATCACAATTAAAAAGGCTACTACCCGTTTGAATAGAAGAAACACATTCATCTGAGACTTCTTCCCGCCTTCCAGTTTCCTTGACTGATAATTCATTATATGCACTGTAATATAAATCCAAAGCTGTGCTCACATCCCCTTTTGACTTCTCCAATAAGACTAAAGCATTTTCTTTTGATACATTGCCATCTAGTATCTGAAGAAACTGGGGTAATCTTTCACTATACAGATGTTTAGTCTCTTTAACGTTGCACACAATTTCTGACCCACCAGATTGTGCTCCGGCAGAAACTTTGCCTGCAGAATCAGGACTAGAAATACCCAAATCAGCATCTTGAGCACCCTCCTCCACAACTGTTTTCCTAAAGAAGTTGGTAATAGATGATTGTTTGCTTTTATTTACAGCAGATTTGATAGAGAACTTGGGCTTCTTATTGGATTTACTGTCAATAGTCCAGTCAGTGATTCTGGACTGGGAACTTCTTGTTCGTGACATCTTCTTTCCAGTGCTTTTCATAGTCTGATTGGCAGCTGATGGATGGGCATTAGGCACCCTGAATCCCATACTGTCAACAGCACCAAGTGTTAAAGCTCCTTTTCCACTGGCCATAGTAGCACTGGGCATAGAATTTGCTTGTTTGGAAACATGATCTGCAGCAAACCTCCCAGTCATTGGACCATCTTTCCTGGGAGAGTTAAATTGGACATTGGTTGCAACTTGCTCCCGAAATTCAGTTTCACGCTCATAGAACTCAGAAACTGCTAAAGCTATATCACCTTGTGATTGGGTAATTAAGTCTATCATCTGATTTGCAGTAACCCACTCAGGCAGGCATGTCTTCAGTTCTTCGATTGCCTCGTCCATAACATCAATAGTCTTAGCAGATTGACCACCAACCATTTGAATTGGAACTTCGTGGCATACAGTCACCATCTCCACAATTGTTTGCCCCTCGCTGTTATCCAGCTCTTCACTTCCCTCTTCCTCAACATCCTGAGCCTTCATTGGCCGTGCAGTAACAGCCTTGCGATTAAAACCCTTCAAGAACCTGCGCTTTTGTGCCGTTTCATCGACCAAATTTGTAAAATACTTCATCATCGAAGCCGCCTGCTTACTGTCCAAACCCAAACCTTCCAGCCCCACAGTTGGTACAATCCCCTTGGGCCGTAAAAACTCCACATACTCTCTAAGCTCGTCATAACTCGAATGCTCGCTATAAGGCACAAGATGGACCTCGAAGCAACCCTTCACTCTAACAGGGAAACTATACTTTTGCACTTCATACATCCACCCAGTTGGCACAAAACCCACAACTCGGCTATACCCCCTCTCACGCATAATCCTCTCCATATTACCCCAGTTTGGCCTGAAATAAGGCCATGTTTCCCCCAGCAAATTCCAGCCCACTACATGAATATTGCTCGCCGCAGCATCCACAGTAAAAACCTCAGCAACATCCACCAAATCTAAGCACTTCAAAATCGAAAATTTTGTCTCATCAACATACACAGGGCAATTACAGCGCCTGGACACGGCCGTCAAAATCTTCTCCTTCCCAACAACATAAGCCGATATAAGAAACAAAACAGAAGGATTTTTCTGAAGCTTTTCACTGTTAACCTTAATAGAATCATTATGTTCCCTCATAATTCTATGTACAGTATTTGCTACGTATTCTATGGATTCTTCCTGGGAGGGGAACACGAATTTGGGATTGCAATACGTAGTATCCAAATATACAGCATCGGCACCGATAAATTCACACAGGGCAGGCTCGAGCTTCATATTCGGAGAATACCTCATGTCGCCCGTGTGTACATACCTCTCGATTTCGCCGTCTTTAGTACAGACCCTGAACAGAATCTGGACCGCGCCCGGGCAGTGATTGGCCTCAACTAGCGTGACCTCGCAGTCGTCAATCCGCACAATTTCCCCGACCGTGAGCGGAACCACGAGGATCTCTGAGATTTTCAGGCATTCCACCAGCAGCCGCGCCGTAACCTCCGAACAAAAAATCAAACCCCGTGCCCAGTGCGGCGTGAGCCCCGCGTAGTGGTCCGCATGGAAATGCGTGAGGAAATACGCAACGGAAAACGGGCCTGCCGAGCGGAATCCGTCCACGACGAAGCGCGTGTTGGGAATGCGCTTGGCCGGGGGGTAATTAGACGGGAAATTGGGCAGAGGACAAAGGCGGGAGAGGGAAAGGATTTTGTAGGATTCCGGAGGCGAAGAGTGCGGAAGATTTTTGGAATCGAGGGCTTTCACGAAGTTTTGGTAGGAGGAGAGGAATAGGCCCGCAGAATCGATGTCGCGTCGCTTCCTGCTGTTCGAACCCGAGACGCCCGCCATTAATGAACTTACTACTGAGCTGAGGTTAAGGGGAAGGATTTACAGAAAGAATTTTACCGGAGGGAATTCTGTGTGGGTGGACCAGAGATGAGGAGGAAGGAATCGAGGGGTTTAAAGACTGGCAATTCGTTAAGTCCTAGTGAAGACCTGCCTCGGAGCCCAGACGTCCGAGCAGCGTTTTAGAGTCTTCGAACATGTACGTACTCATGTCCGTGTGTCCAAGACGCCATGCAGTTTATCCACTCCACTTTTGCAATATTCAGCAAGGGTGGCGATCAGATTTGATATTTTGTTTTCTAAATGTAAGATTTAAAAATACATGCAACAAACTGCACCGGTTTAGCATTTTTCTTTTAAACCACAGCGACAAAATAAGAGTTGTAAAGTGGCAATGTTTCGAAAGTATTTTGTCTATGACATTAAAACTTCTACATTCATATTAAAAAACAAACAAATAATTTAATTATATTGCTTTAAAACTATTAATAGTGAAAGAAGTAGGAGTGGATGGGTCATTTTTTATATTAAGGGAAGAAAGAAAATAACCTTTGGTTGGAGATTTGGAATTTTATGCAAAATAATCTTGCAACCAACTCCCATGTAAATTCATTGATAATAATTAGAGACTCTAGAGTTATCTCAAAGTTCTAGTCTATCGAATAATTTTGAAAGATAGCAAGTTTGCCTCTATCTTTGTTATAATCAACAAAGTAATTTAATTCATGTTCAGGGTTTCTCGTACTATCATGTGTTAAGGGATCTCAATAATCAAGTTGATTGTCTAGCATACAAAACATCCTCCCTAGTTCAACGAGTTTTGTTAAAAAAATGGGGGGCATAGTTTTTCTTTCATCCCCTGATGTTTGTGACCCATTTGAAATCAAAGTCACTTAGCAATTCAATTAATAAACCTATGTCTCAGTGTTCCTTAATTCCGTCTCCAAGTGCATGGAAAAGATTTACAAGGATGCAGGCTTCGATCTGTTGCATGTGATAATTAATCATTGCTCTGGGTTTTGTTTCCTACATTATGGGTTTTTGTATACGGGGTGAGATAATGGGAGATGTGGTATGGCTTGAGAATTTGAGTTTGTGTTTTGGCTTTTGTCTGATTSTATGTGTTCAAGGCTCGAGTTTGTTTATGTGTCACCTTCTTGGAATGAATGCTTTGGTGGTGGCCATTGGAGCTCATCCTTTGGTTTATTCCATCCCCTGCTTCACGAATTTTTGAAAGTTTTGYGGTTTGTTGGGTATGTGTTATATTCTTTGTCRGGCGCGTGGGGGATCACARAGGAGCGAAACCCCCATGTTCAAGGGGTTTGCAGGGTGGCGGGATCCCCCCTGYGCAGGGGTTCGAGGGCAGTGCCCCTGAAAAAAAAAATTGACATTTTTTGCGTCTGTTTTTAGTGGTTTTTYGACACATGGCTTTTGCCAATGGTTTTCTAATTCTGGTTAAGGAATTAGGGTTATTGATTAATCTAGGTAAATGGATTAGGGGTTTTGGATGTCACGGGATTCTATATATATTGTATTGTAAACAATGAAGATTATGAAAAAAGATTAGAGATGCRGCTCTAAACAGGTTGTTGGTTTTCCCAGTTTGGGTTTCCAAGGTAAAATCTTTGTGTAATGTGTGTGTGTGTCATTGTATCTTTTTTGTTTTTATTAAGAATTTGTTTGTAGTAATTAATTGTACAAGGTTAAAATCTACATCTTTATTAAGCAAATATGGTAAGAATTACTTCTTTGTTATGGTTGTTGTTTAAGTGGTTTGATTTTTGGGGTGCAACTATTGGGTTTCTTCAAGCCCCTTTCTCATAATTGTTGTTTTGGCTTTTCAAGGGTTGGGGAAGTCTTCCCCCTACCCCTTGGTCATGTCCCTTTGCTCCATTTCTTTGGGCCCTTTGAGTTCATGTCCCAACAATCTTTGGGTCGTATCTATTGAAGAAAGGATTTCAAGTCTCATTCAAAGCTTTGGACCACTCTTTGGTCAATTTGGTCCTCTCTTAGCCCTATTATCTACAAGCATAATTGTGAAAGGTTCAGGTTTTATGGATTCTAGGGATCTAAAGGATCCTTCGTTGTCATGAAGAAAATCTTCAAGGTAATAATATAGCTCTTCATTCGGTTTCGATTAAGATTCCTAACAATGAACAACGTTGTGCCACTCAAAATGCAAATTGCATGAGCCTCTTTATTCAACAAAAGAAAAAATTGGATGTGCTTGAAGTGAAATGTAGTATGATTCACAATGTGGTTCTAAATCTGTGCAAGGACTCCCTATCTAATACTTCAAATCATTGAATTTCCATCAACTCGGCTCAAGGTGACCCCAAAGAAAAGGAGATTGTTCATCAATCCAAAGAGGCCATGAAAGTGGATCAGCAGACCTCTCTCCATTCCATGGGAGGATAGGAGGAAGTTTCCTTCCAACATGTGTTTAGTTAGATTGTATGTTTTTTAAAGCTGTTTGTATTTTGGGTGTCTTTTTTAAGCAATGTATCTATATTAATAGCTAGGATGTATCAGTCATGACCAACAACAAACTTTCTTATGTATTCTGTGAAATTTGCAAGTTTTATTTAAATTACCACATCAACTCTTTTTGTATGCTTCTCGATAGCTCTATGACAACCCTTTTAATATAATATCTTTTGGTTCTAGTTTAAAAAAAAAAAAACTATTAGTGAAAATATCATAATTGTTTTAAAATAAATGTTAAAACTTTCTACTCAGATTATGATCATATTTCATAGGTGTTTCGTATGGAATTAACACAATATTATAATTCATTCATTACATTAGAGTATGGTTGCAATTCAATAAAAGTAAAATAAAAAGAATGTTAACTACTCAACACATTGAAAGAACATCTATCACAAGTTGCATTATATTGTAAATAGGAATTTTGCTTAAACTCGTGAAAAATATAACATGTAGTATTATCCAACTAGTAGCAAAAAATTGCAAGAAAACTCAATTCCTATATTTTGCATCTTAACTCCATATTTTCTCTTAATTCCTATATTTTGCATCTTAACTCCATATTTTCTCTTAGGAAAATATATATCTTTCTTCTTCATGACATCATGCTAGTAGAAATATTTGCATGGAAACTCAAATCTCGGGCTATACATCTTAATCGAATACTTTTACATAGCAAAATACACATATTTCTTCTTCTCTGACTTTATATTCAATGATGCTTGAGACAAAAACAAGATACATTGTAGAACAATTCTCTATTTTGGCCAAACCAAAATAGAACTACACCTAAAATCAGAGGCCAAGTTGTATAATAAATATTTCAAACAAGAAACACATCAAGTATTTCTTGTGGCTACGGTTAAAATCCAAAGTCTATTACAAGTAGTACACGAGTGTGCTACCAAAAAGTATAATCTCTAATTCAAAAGATAAAATGTTACTCTAATAAAAAAAATATGTGTATAGATAATTGAAGTTTATCACAAGGGATCATTGCCATGCAAATTGTCATATAAAAGATGAGTCCCTTGATCACAAATTTTCTAGGTTAAATAACCACTTAAAAAAATAATTGAATATAATTTAGGTTTATTTAATGAGACTTATTAGCATATTGTCCCCAATTAGCCTAGGCATGTTACAATTTGTGCGGAAACCTAGACTAGCTTAGCTTCCTTTTCCAAGCACCACTCTAGATCAACAAATGAAACAAGCTAAATCAGAGTACTATTTTTTTTCAACTTTTGACATTTTTCTAGCAATTACCATGTTAAGAATAAGGACCACTTCACTAGGCCAATTTAGTTACATAAAATATATTGGGTCTTTGTCAAACATGCCTATAATTGCTTCTTTACCTAACATGATTGGATTTATCCAACCAAYAGTATATAGATATTACTTCGAATAAATATGTAGAAAATCACATAATGTCTATAGTTTGAATATCCAACATATCCAACGAGGATCATTCCACTAAGTTCCAAGATTTCCATCTTCACCCTCCATGGGTGGTTGTTTCTCGCTATCAAAGTGAATTATAGATGCATCCACAATCCCATGGAATCCCAAAAGGCAAAACAAGAGAAAAAGACACAAAGGCGACATGACAAAGCCCATCTCAACTACCCTTCAAAGAGTTAGTCTTCTCCATCTACAATTCAAAATTTATTTCGCATTTTGGAGAGAACCTGGGCACTAAATTTATGGAAATTTCCTACCCAATTTGGAGAAGATTAGATTTAATAACCCTAAACCTCTAAGAAGAAATACATTGACCATGCTTTGAAGGAGACAGAGAAGAAGTTGAGCCTAAAATAGACTTAGTGAAGGTGCTCAATTACGTGGTTAAGATTGTGGATGATGATGATTCATATGACCATCTATGCATGCTTACTAGAGAAGAGGAGGCCACCATTGAATAAGCATTGCAACTTGGTGATTAAAAAAAACAGCTCTCCTCGCATAATTAGTAGTATTTGACTTCTTCTATATCTATCACCACGCCAAAGTAAAGGCATCAAGGCAACACTACATATGAGGACCAACTCCACTACATTCAACACTATGATTGATCATCCCTCTACCAAACAATCATTTAATTGCTTGCCTTAAATCCCGACTACCGCCACACCCTCTGCATTCCTTGCTAGCCTTAAATACCAACTATTGCCACACCCATGGACAATACTTAATGGCATTTTTTCCTAATTCGTATTAAAGTAGCATGGTATGGACACACATCAAATGTAATCCTCGAGGTGCCATCCCATCATGATGCAATAGAGAAAATTATAGATAAAATGTTAGAAAACAAGGAAAAAAAATTGCAATACATAAGGATCGATAGATTCGAGTTGATGTTATATTTCCCCACAAGAATATAAAAAGAAGGTCAATGACTAGTTTAATCTTCTCCTTACATATACAGTACCAACAAAAATCTCTATAGTGCTACTTTTATATTCTTTGTTACATGTCCAATAAAGAGAACGAGAGTTATTTGCAACTTAGTCCCTCCTTTTAAAAAAATTGATGTAATTATAAAAATACTTATTCTAGTAAAATAATAAATAATAAATTACTTACAAAATAAAAAGTCAATAGAGCTAGCTTTTTTGGGGGGGAAGGGTCAGTTGCGGCTAGGGGAAACCCTAGCCACAGACTCGTTTTTTTTTTCTTTCTCCTCCACAGTCAGGAGTGCGTGCTCGAGAGTTGGGAACATATCGTTGGTTTTCGTCCTTAGGTCCTAGTGCCAAGTACGGTCTCTTTGGTGCGAATCCTTGGCTGCAATGGTTCGACATGCGTCCTTAGCACTTGAGTTGCTGCTTCCGGCCAGATCTGGGGTTTTTTTACTTGTTCTTTCCGCTGGGTTCACTATGGTGGGTCGCCTATGGATTTTTTGATGAGGTTGTAAGGTTTTGTTAGTGTGGATCCCCTTTTTTGAGTGATGGTGTGGGTGCAGAGCTCACTATCCTCCTAGATCTGGTGCTATCTCAGATTTCCCCTTCGGTTGCTCGATCTAATTGTTTTCAATTTGTTTCGTGTGATCTCGAATGACTATTTTCCTGTGGTTATGTTCTTTCGGTGGCTTGGGGTTTTTTCAGACCTTCTCCTTGGTTTTTGTTGGCTGGTTTAACTCGTCTTTTGTCTCAAGTGCTTTCTTTTGGTGTGGCCTCTCCTTCGCTGCGATTGTGGGCCGTCTCCTTTTTTGGGCTTATCCTTCTGTTGCCAGTATGTTCAGAGCTTCGGTTCATATGATGCATTGGTGTTAGTGTCGTGTCTCAGTATCTATGGCATAGGGTATCAAGGCTTTGAATACCTTTTCTTCTGGAGCTAAGTGTGGTGCGTGTCGGTGTATTCTTCTTGTTTCCTGTCAACGATCTTGCTCTTCCTTTTTACATGGGTGGTTGGATCAGTGCGTCGAGGTCCTTCCTTTGGGCGTGCAGTGTTGTTTGTGGAGCAGGGTAGCACTTTGAGGTCCTTTTTTTGGGCATGCAGTGTTGTTATTCTTTATACCCTTGGCTTCGTGGAGATGTAGGCAGATTGCTTGTTGTTTATGGGAGCAAGGGTGCTTTTGGTAATTCTGATCTACTTGTTTCTTGTCGAGAGGGGATTAAATACCGCTCTAACCTAGTCGGTTTGGATCTTGGAGATCCTTCGAAGGACTGTGTTCATTGCTCGTTCACGATAAGTTATGGGGGTTTGTCTTGCAACTTTGGTTTGGTACTAGTGTATAGCTTGGTGACTGGTCTTTATTCTATGCTATGATGAATTAAGGTGGGATTTTTTGGCTTCGTGTGAAGAGTTGGCTCTCTTGGATCCTCGTTCTGTTAAATTTGAATGCCTTATTCATAGCCTAGCCAGGGATAGTCCTTCATCCACGCAAGTGTTCTCTAGGTTCTTGGTCTGCGACAATCCAAGGCGAGCTTCTTTGGTGGTTCCTGACTTCTTCTTGCCCCTTCTATAGCTTGGCTACAAGGATATTTATACACTTAGGAGTTAGTTAAGATCTACTTGGTCTAATGTGTCGTTAGGTAAAAGCGTGTTTCTTTAAGATGTATTGGTATGCATTTGTAGTTAGGAAATATGACGGTCACGATATGTTCCTGACATAGAGTGATTCGACAGTTCATATTCTCCTTGATCTTAATGGCCATTGATATGTGGCTTAACACCCGATTGGTCCATGATCTCTATTTAAAGAGCATGGAGGGTCATTTTCCAATGATCGATTGTGAGAAACTCTCTTGTAAATCCTCTCTGTAATCTTTTTCTTTTGCATTAATAAACTGCTCCAAGTGGTCGTGTTGTCTGGGGTTGTGGTTGTTTCCATGTAGGGGTTTTACCACGTCAAAATATCGATGTGTTGATCTTTGATCCGGTTGTGTGAGTGGTTATTGAAGGTGTTCATCCTCTGTTGTAATACATGTATTGTCGAATATGGTATCAAAGTCTCTTTGAAGACTCGCTCATGTTGTAGATCGAGATCGTGAAGCCAAGTTGCATCATCTCCATTTTCTGCCATTTTCATACATTTATGGGCTGAGAGGACTATTCCATTGCATCGAGAGCGCTCGTTTCAATCATGAACGCTTTTCGTTTCACTCGAAAAGGTTTATGTTTGCCCAAGATACAGTCATTTCAACTAGATCCGAAGCGAAAAAAAAATCTTGTGTGAAAAGAGTTTTTTGTGAGCACACTCTCAAAGGTCGTCTTCAACAACAACAACCCCAATCCTCTTTCTAAACAACACAATATGTTTTTCTAGCCCATTTGGTTAAAAGTTATCTTATTAAGTAAGAGGTCTTGAGTTCAAGTCTCTCTTTTTGTTACTTTTTTTGAAAAAATTCATGTTCCAGTGTAAAGTGTATTTCATTTCAAGTATAAAAGTGAATCACTATAAGTAGCTTTAATACTTTATTTTAGAGTTATTTATTTCGCATGCATCTTTCTTTTATAAAGTAACTTCATTGTAAAAGTGATCCCCACTTCTTTTTATAAAAGTGGGTCATTTCATGAAACTTACACCACCACATGGTCCTTTGGTTACCGTTTATGTCTTTTTTTTTAAATGGCATAATTTTCACATTCRAAGTCTGTTTTCAGTGTCGTTTTTTTTAAAACAGCCTAATTTTTTGAGATATTTCCATCCAGATCACCAGTTTTAGTTGTTTCCATATTATATATTTAATATGGCTTCTTCCAATAATCTTTTCCTTACCAACACCAACTACTGCCAATGGAAATCACATATGGAGCATTTATTAATAAGTAAAGGCTTATACCGGATTACCTTGGGAAAGGAAAAATAACCCACTGATGTTGATAAGAAAGTAAAATAGGCTAATAGGAGTGACGAAGCACGTGGACTGATTAGAATGTCCATCTCTCCCGATTTAAGGTTCCACCTTAAAGAAATTGATGACCTTGATGAAGCTTGGGAAAATATTGAATCTGTGTTTGGTAAACAAAATATTATTCGAGCACATTAGATAGAAAATCAAATACTGACTTTAAGTCCAAGTGATTTTTCTTGCACTAAAGACTATCTATCTAAGTTTAAAACACTTAGAATTTTATGTGAAGAATGTGAGATAAAGATGGAGGAAGAGCGTTGCATCTATATTATTCTTTCTAAGCYAGATAGTGCATATTATGTGCTTGTATCTACCTTTTATGCCATGAGAGAGGCTTTAGGGAAAGCTTATCAAAAACCCACTCTTGAGTCCTTTTGTGATGCTTTGATTAGAGAGCAAGATACGCTTGTACAACTTGGAGTGATCAACACTGCAAGTACCTCCAACAAAGACTTGGTCGTCGAGCAGGAAGATAAACCAAGAATCCTAAGAAGCAACATCCTCGCCACAACAACAAGCAACATAAGGGTCCCAAACCCACTCATACAGCTTCAACTCCTAATGATGACAAAGGAGCAAAATCTAAAAATAAGAAGACTAATAGACATTGCAACTTTTATGATAAAGATGGTCATGATGAGTTCAAATGTTTCAAGAAGATGGTAGATTTAAAAGCAACAATGAAGGAGCAAAACATCAATATTGATTCTACTTCTTCTTCTTCTTCTCATGGACATGCACTTTCTGTTTCTGGTTTCTCCTTCAATGCAACTTCTACTTATTCTCTGATTAGTGGCTTATTGATTCTGGAGCATCTTATCATATGACTAAGGATAAAGACATATTTTCTACTCTAAATGAATGTAACACTAAGAAAATATTTGTTGGTGATGATAGATCTCTTAGTGTTGTAGGATCTAGAACAATTCAAGTATATAATTGTCATTTCAATGATATATTATGTGTTCCAAGTCTTTCTTGTAACCTTCTATCAGTATATCAAATCACTCATTCAGGTGAAGGTAAAACCGTAGAGTTTTCACCTCACCAAGTTGTAACCAAGGATCTAAAATATCCTAAGCATGTTCTTGCAACTGGAATGGTTGATGATATTACCAGGTTGTGCAAGTTTGACAACTTTGGGTCACCATCTTTTCCATCAGTTTTTGTTGCTCATAGCGATGACTTGAGCAAACTTTGGCATGAGGGGTTTGGTCATCTAAACTATCGCTCATTGCAACCACTATGTAATCAATAGATGGTGATCGATATTCCTCTTGTTTTACGCAGAGATGGTGTTTGTGCCGGTTGTGTTCTCGAAAAACATCATCGGGACAGTTTTGACAAACGTGCCTCTTGGCACGCCACGGGCTCTTTGCAGCTTGTTCACAGTGACTTGTGTGGTCCACTTTCTTCTCCTTCTTTTTCTAGGTGCAAGTATTTCTTAACTTTCATTGATGACTTTTCCAAACGTACTTTGGTTTACTTCTTAAAACTTAAGAGCGAATTTTTTGACAAGTTTTTGGCCTACAAGACCCTTGTAGAAAATCAATCTGGGCAATAAATTCAAAGGTTAAGAAAAAATAATGGAAGTGAATACGTGAACAACAATTTTACAAGTTACTGCACTACACGGGGCATCCAAATGCAACAGATTGTTCCATATACACCACAACAAAATGGTGTTGTTGAGAGAAAGAACCACACATTATAAGAAATGGCTAATTGTATGATCCAATCTAAGGGATTAAGTCTAAAGTATTGGACGAAAGCCATCAACTGTGCAAATTGCATAGTAAATTGCACTCCCACAAAGGCTCTTAAAAATATAACACCAGAAGAAGCTTGGACTAAAATTAAACCAAATGTAAGTCACTTTCGTGTATTTGGCAGNATATAATTGTCATTTCAATGATATATTATGTGTTCCAAGTCTTTCTTGTAACCTTCTATCAGTATATCAAATCACTCATTCAGGTGAAGGTAAAACCGTAGAGTTTTCACCTCACCAAGTTGTAACCAAGGATCTAAAATATCCTAAGCATGTTCTTGCAACTGGAATTGTTGATGATATTACCAGGTTGTGCAAGTTTGACAACTTTGGGTCACCATCTTTTCCATCAGTTTTTGTTGCTCATAGCGATGACTTGAGCAAACTTTGGCATGAGGGGTTTGGTCATCTAAACTATCGCTCATTGCAACAACTATGTAATCAATAGATGGTGATCGATATTCCTCTTGTTTTACGCAGAGATGGTGTTTGTGCCAGTTGTGTTCTCGAAAAACATCATCGGGACAGTTTTGACGAACGTGCCTCTTGGCACGCCACGGGCTCTTTGCAGCTTGTTCACAGTGACTTGTGTGGTCCACTTTCTTCTCCTTCTTTTTCTAGGTGCAATTATTTCTTAACTTTCATTGATGACTTTTCCAAACGTACTTTGGTTTACTTCTTAAAACTTAAGAGCGAATTTTTTGACAAGTTTTTGGCCTACAAGACCCTTGTAGAAAAGCAATCTGGGCAATAAATTCAAAGGTTAAGAAAAAATGATGGAAGTGAATACGTGAACAACAATTTTACAAGTTACTGCACTACACGGGGCATCCAAATGCAACACATTGTTCCATATACACCACAACAAAATGGTGTTGTTGAGAGAAAGAACCACACATTATAAGAAATGGCTAATTGTATGATCCAATCTAAGGGATTAAGTCTAAAGTATTGGACGAAAGCCATCAACTGTGCAAATTTCATAGTAAATTGCACTCCCACAAAGGCTCTTAAAAATATAACACCAGAAGAAGCTTGGACTAAAATTAAACCAAATGTAAGTCACTTTCGTGTATTTGGCAGTATAGCATGGGCTCACATTCTTGATGAGAAAAGGAAAGCATTGCAGCCCAAAAGTGAGAAGTGTATATTTGTTGGTTATTCTGAAGATTTCAAAGGTTATATACTTCTTCAACCATAATGTACTGAAATTATTATTAGAAGATATGTTAAATTTGATGAAAATCTCTTGGCCTGCGATCCTAATTCGACGATTGTGCCTTCTTCGGCTTGCGAGCCATCTTCAGTGTTTGTGCCTTCTTCTATTCCTATTATGGCTTCTTCTTCAAATGATGACAATGAGGATGAAAATTCACCTCCGCTTGCTCACCTTCCTCCAGATGAGTCCTTCGAACCTGAACCAACACCAGCTCCACCGCTTCCTAGGTGGGTCCATTCAACACAAGAAGAAACTAGTGATCTTGTCGGTGATCCTTCAGATCAACGTCGGACATGGTCACAGTTACAATGGGCCTCTTCTCTTTTGGATTAAGTTTCATAGACTCATGATCTAGAGACATTTGCAGAAGCTTCAGGTCATCGAGATTGGGATACAACAATGAATGAAGAGTATTGTTCTTTAATGGAAAACGATACTT
>JASDQU010109022.1:75572-86468 GCA_032191745.1 Picea mariana | reverse complement strand
TCCAAGTCTCTATCATTCATTTTTTATATTTTTGTATAGATACTCTGGATTATGAGTGCTTTTTATATTTTTGTATCTAGATCAAGAAGAAAGATACAAATGACCATCATAATATTATCGATATTTAAGTTAAATAGTCTAAAAGAATTGCAAGAAGAAAGATACAAATGACTATAGGTTCATAGAGTGATGGTTGGTAAGAATGTTTGACCAAATGGACAAATGCATGGAAATGACATATTTATTTATTACTCCCGGATGGAGTGTCAAAAGTTGGGAGCAAGTCTTCCACCTTGAGACTCGAGAAGATGGATGCGCCATTTAGAGAAATGGAACGAATAGAGAGATGGAACAGGGAGTGCGTTTAGGGACGTCGTTTTTCTCAACTTTAGGGACATCGTTTTTTTCTCAACCCCTACTGTCAGGTTATTCATGTCAAGACATTGTTTTTTCTCAAGCCCTATTCATGTCACGACATCGTTTTTTTCTCAACCCCTACTGTCAGGTTATTGATGGCGTCAGGTTATTCATGGCATCATGTATTATCCATCATGCACCTAAGCCAATCATTGGATTATTGGATTAGTGCATGGTTTCCAACTTAGTTCTTCAGAGCTGTTTAGTGCATGGTTCTGAATGTAAGATAATCATTGGATTGTTCCCAATGTAAACCAATCATTGGATGGTTCCAAATTCAACTCTCTGAAGAGCCACTTAATGCATGGTCCCAATGTCAATGTAAGCCAATTTTTAGATGGTTCAAAATGCAGCTCTCTGAAAAGCTGCTTAGTGCATGGTTCCCAATGTCTGAAAAATGCTTAATACATGGTTCCCAATGTGGTTCCTAATGCATCTTTCCAGAGAAAGTCAACACAATGCATCTCTCCAGCAGCATGGTGTCTCTCTAGCAGCAGCATGGTGGTTCATGCTTGATGAATGCTAAGAATGCATCTTGCGTCCAACACCATATCTATACAAGTAATGGCCCACATGTTGTACAAGGAATGAAATGAAGCCAACACCATATCTATATGGAAATCAATATCCATCCTGCTGCAGAGTCATTAAGACTCCGCAGTGGATGGATGGATAATGGATATACCATAGCCTGCATAAACCCATGCCATGGATGCACCTTGATCGTACGCGATGGATTCGCATGGTGATGTAGATGTGATGCAAACCCCCCCTCCCATCCTAAGGGTTGCGCAACCTCCCGATCTAGGATCGATCAAGAACCTAAGTCTGACTGACTCTTCGGCCCCTCAAAGACCTCAAATTCACTTATCAGGCCCTCTTTCTCTTAGAGTGTAGGTTATATGGAACCCACGACCTTCTCCTTAACGCCTTTGGAAACCTTAGCGTACTTAGGTGCTATCTCTCCTAGTTAAGCCCTCCTTTTAATGTGACCAAGGCTGTCATGAGTCACCTATTCGAAAGGCGCATCGGGATTTCACAGTTCACGACTTCTACATGTGAGTCACTTGGACTCTCCCAACTCCCGAAATCCTGACAGGAGCCTAGTGTGTGCTATTCCCTCTGTTCTCCTTCACTGATGTGACCCTTTGCTGTGATCGTGGAGCAATCTTTCAAGCGCATTGGGATTTCATGTTTCGCGACTTCGCGTCTCGTCTCCCTATGGACAATTAACGGTCTGGATATCTCCTAGATCCGACAACTCAGATCATATCGCGATTTCGCATATCGCGAGTTCTTGCAACTCTTGCCTCTGATTTCCCAAGTTGCGAAAACTCGACAAGGTCAAATCTACAGTTCAACTCCCTCCTTTGATCAACGACTCTGATCGTTTTGTGATTTCGCACTTCACAAGTTCTTGTAGCTTTACCTTTGACTTCTTCAAGTCACGAGTCAGCGAAATGATGAGCTAACGCCACACGTCCTCTTTGACAATGGACGGTTCGGATCTTTTTGACGTTTTGTGACTTTGTTCCTCCTATGTGATTTCAAAGATTTAAAGTTAGTACACTTTACCTTGGTCGGACGACCACTATCTGTTTACGCTCAGACTGAAGGACTGAGATCTTTCTTCCTCTATGCTTGCTCCTCATTGTCTGGACGCTAATTGGATGGTCCAGATCTTTCTCTACGAGCTCAAGCTTTCTTCAGACTTAGAAGTTTTTTCGAAAAGATTCAAAGGTTTCGACCTTTGTCCTTCCTAGGAGTCCGCTTCTTGGATATTGTTCCCACTTCTTGGAAAGTGTTACTCCTCCTGAGCTTGATCTTCTCAAATATTTGATCTCCCAAGCACTTATTTCTTTTCTGGAAAATTCGTCAAACTCAGATCCAAAGATTCTTGAAAAGAATCCTTTCTCCTCTTCCTGGCATTCCTCTGCTCTCGTTCTTCAACTTCTTTATGGAGTTGCTTCGACCCATCATCGAATTCCAGGTCTTTGCACTCTCTGCAATAGATATTTACAAAAGATTTGAGTTATTGTGATGGTTGTGCGCACCCTGCGATAGTCTCTTTTCGCTTCCTACAAAGAAAATCTTATGCTATTTCTTCTGGGGTTTACGAGTCGAAAGAGACCATGTCAACGCACTCCTTACGGACTATGTGCACACCTTGCACTGCTCACGAAGAAAAGAGAATTAAATTTTATGTAAACATTTCAAACCTACATACACTTGTACCAAGATTCATTCATTCTTGAAACAAACAACAATAACAAAGTATCATGGACAACAATAGTCTCACACATTTGAATCAATTTTCCTCTGTTATTTTCATTCAGAATCAAGAAAATGGTTATAGTAAAATTCAAAGGAACAACTACTGTTCACAACTCCTAGTTGCTAATAACTATTGTAACCCCCCTTTTGGGTGTACAAAACCTCTCTTTATACAAAAGGAAACAAACAAATAAACTAATTGTTATCTAATTGCGGTTACATCAAGACTAGGGTTAAACTCTCAAGTCATGCATGCTCATTTTGTCTCCACGCACGTGATCTTTCCTCTTTTGTTTTCTATCATCTTCAAAAGATTGCAATACCCGTCAGCATTCGAGATTCTGAATTGGTCCTCAGGCACTGAGTTGTCCTACCACGTGTACTTGCTGACGATGCTCCTGCATCATACTCCACCTGCACAATAATTCATGGACTCTTGTCCATGACCTCCTATACCAACTTTCCATGCTTCTAGATATCAGCTTCACTCTCCCAGTTGGCATCTTCTATTGGTTGTCCCTTCCACTTGACCAGATATTCAAAATAGGTCTTCCTCTTGGTCTTCTTACCAATCCTCTCATCAACGATCTTTTCCATCAGTGGTTTTTTTGTTATAGTCATTTGTTTCTCCCACTGAATATTCTCTTGATCTATTGATCCTTCTATGTTATCCTTCCTGTAAGGATACATGTATGAGACGTTGAATAAGGGTGATATGCCCACATCAACTGCTAGCTCGATCTCATAGGAGTTTGCATCAAACTTCTTCAAGATCTTACATGGTCCTATCTTCTTCATCTTTAGCTTGTTATATGCCCACCTAGGGAACCTTTGCTTCCTGAGATGTGCCAAAATTTGATCTCCAACTTCAAATTGAAGTTCTCTGCGATGTCGATCAACTCTATACTTATACTCTTGTCTAGAACTCTTCAATTTCTCCCTGATCTGGCTATGGAGATTCTGCATTTCTACAGCAAAATCTTTTTCCCTGATGCTTATGATCTCACTATGTTCAAAGTCTCTCAAGTGAGACACTCCCCTAGCTTGCATTCCATACAATATTTGGAACGAGCTCTTCCCAGTGATCCTATTTGGTGAGTTGTTGTATGCAAATTCTGCTTGTGGCAGAATCTGATCCCACTGATTATTGTACTTGGTGACCAAACTCCTCAACAAGTTCCCCAAACTTTTGTTTACCACCTTAGCCTATCCATATGTCTGAGGTTGATAAGATGAGTTGAAGGACAAATTTGTCCCCAACTGCCTCCACAGTGTTCTCCAAAAATGACCAACAAATTTTGTGTCTCTATCTGAGATAATGCTTCTGGGTAGGCCGTGAAGTCTTACAACTTCCTTGAAAAACAGATCTGCAATATGTGTTGTATCACTGGTATTCTGACATGGGATAAAGTGTGCCATATTTCAAAATCTATCCACCACCACAAATATGGAATCACATCCTTTTTTCCTTCTTGGTAGTCCCAACACAAAATCCATTCTTAGTGCTTCCCAAGGCCTCTCATCCCAAGGCCTCTCTGGTATGGGAAATGGTTGATACAATCCAGTGTTCTATCTTTTTCCTTTTGCATGTTGGCAGATTCTACATATGTTCATGAATTGTATTACATTGGTTGTCATACTTGACCAATAGTATGAACTGATCAACTGCGCAAATGACTTATCATGGCCGAAATGTCCAGCCAATCCTCCACTACATTTTTCCTTAAAAAGGTTATCCCTCGTTGAGAATTTTGGTATGCACAATTGATTTCCCTTGAACAACAATACCTCTTGAATGATATACTCTTTCCACTGGCTTCTATCTCTCAGCACAAGATATGTGCATGCTTCGTATTCTTCCTTCAAATCTGGATCATCACTGTACATTTCCTCAAGGTGTTCAAACCCTAAGGTCCTTATCTGAAATTCCTGCAGAGTCAAACATCTACTGCTCAATGCATCAACAACTTTTTTAGAATTCCCAACAATATGTTTTATGACAAAAGTAAAATTTTCCATATACTCAATCCACTTCGCATGCCTCTGATTCAATTTTTCCTGTTTGGTTATGAATTGTAAAGCTTGGTTATTGCTATACAAGACAAATTCTTGTGGGACAAGGTAGTGTCTCCATTTCTTCAGGTCTTGGATTATGGTATAAAACTTTTTGTCATAGGTGGAGTATTTTCTCTTAGTCTCATTCAACTTCTCACTGAAGTAAGCAACAGGTCTATTGTCCTAGCTCAAAACTCCTCCAATCGCAACTCCACTTGCATCACATCTCACCTGAAACGTTTTCTCAAAATTTGGCAAGACCATAATTGGTCACTCCGTTACTTTCTCCTTCAGTCTATTGAAGCTCTTCTTAGCCTGCTCTGTCCATTTAAAAGAATTGTGCCTTTTTTTCACTGTATCCATCAATAGTGGAAAAATTACACTGAAATATCTGATGAACTTCTTGTAGAAACTCGCTAATTTATGGAAGCTCCTTACCTCAAACATGTTCCTTGGTGATGGCCATTCATTGATTGCTTTCACCTTCTTCGGGTCCATCTTCAGTTCATTTTAAGAGATCACAAAACCCAAGTAAATGAGTTATGTCTTCATAAAAGAGGACTTCTTTAGGTTTATCAACAACTTCTCTTGTTGTAGTCTCCTCATCACTAGTGTCAGGTGCCTCAAATGATCCTCTTTAGTCTTGATAAACATTAGTATATCGTCTAGATACACAACCACGAACTTGCCAATGAAATCTTTTAGTATTTCATTCATCAACCTCATAAAAGTACTTGGGGAGTTGGTTAAGACAAATGGAAAAACAAGCCACTCATATAAACCTTCATTTGTCTTAAAGGATGTCTTCCACTCATCACCTTCTCTCATTCTGATATGGTGATATCCACTTTTCAAATATATCTTAGAAAATAAATTTTCCCACTTAAGTAGTCTATCAAGTCATCTATTCTTGGGAACAAGAATCTATACCTGATAGTGATATTGTTAATGGCTCTTGAGTCTATACACATTCTTGATCCTCCATCTTTATTTGGACTCAACCCAGTTGGTACTACACATGGGCTCAAGCTCTCTCTGACCAAACCCTTGTCTAACAATTCGTGGACCTAGTTCTTTACCTCCTCATTCTCTCGAGGTGTCAGTATGTATGCCTCTTTGCTTGGAAGACTTTCTCCTAGTATGAAATCAATATGATGGGTGGTACTTCTGATCGGTGGTAATGAGTTAGGCAGCTCATCCACCACTATTTTTCAAAAATTATCCGACAATTCCTGAACTCCTTCAGGAAAATCATCCATCGAAGTACTAGTAAGGATAACTCTGGGTTTCCTCACCACAACAAACTACATCTCCCGTTCTTTCTTAACTTCTTTCAGGAGTTCCTTCCCACTCATGAGAAGTATGCTTGTGCTATCTTCCCCTTACACTTTCTTCTCCTCTATTGGAAACAACATGTGTGTCCTACCATTCTTCTCCAAGGTGTATGTATTCTTCCTCCCATCATGAATGACATTCCTATCAAACTACCATGGTCTTCCCAAAAAAATATGGCATACATCCATGGGAATTACATCACAGAGAATTTTGTCTCTATATCCCCCTATGTTAAATTCAACCAAGCATTGTTTAGTAACCATTACCTTGTGTCCTTTCTGCAACCATGAGACTTTATATGCTCTAGGTGTGCAGTTGTCTCTAGCTCCAATTTATCCACCATATCTGTGGATACTAAGTTATCATGGCTCCCACTGTCAATTATCGCCTTCAATACTTTATCTTTAGTTTTGCAAGTTGTCCTAAATAGATTGTTCCTCTGTACTGGATTTTTAACTTCTGCCTCTGGTTTTAAGAGAACCTTTCTCATCATCAGGAATGTTCCATCTTCGAATCCCTCTGCTTCAACATTCCCTCTTTGTGCTTCTGAAATGTGAGCTTCTCCTCCCTCTTTCTTCTTCTCGGGGCATTCCCAAGACATGTTCCCTGTCTTTCCAAAGGCATAACATCTTATTCCTCCTCTACCTCTTCCTTTAGAAAAGTTTCTTCCACCACCCTGTCTTCCTTGGGAACTTTTGCCTCGCCTCTTTCCAAGTGACTGTGTGGAGTTTTAGCCCCGTATTTGGAATTATGTGCTTTGTCATGGGAAACTCCCTTGCCTTTGTTCGGGTCTGAGATTTTACCTCTACCTCGTTGGCTTTGTTTTCTGGCCAACTTCTCTTCCACCTTCAGTGTGAACTGATAAGAATCCTCCGTTGTCCTTACTGACATCATGCTGATCTCATCCTGGATTTCATACCTCCAGACATTTATATACTTGAAAAAATTTTCTTCATCCCTCTCTCTTTGTCCAACTTTGATGTTCATCTTGTAGAACTCTTCTATGTATTCTTTGACTATCATACCCTTCTATGTCAAGTTCTGCAACTTCCCGAATAGATTGATTTGATAATCTTTTGACATGAATTTAGCCTTTAGCTTGACCACCATTCTGTCCCAATTATTTATCTTATGTTTGCCTCTACTTCACCTTTCAGCCTGCAGTTCATCCCACCATAGTGTTGCATGTCCTTTAATTCTGGTGATAGCATGTCTCACCCTTTTCTCCCCATCCACATCTTCATAATCAAAATATTTGTCCATGGACCTTATCCAATCCAATAGTTCCTCAGCATCCAAATTGCCTTCATACATTGGGACCTCTATCTTAGCTCTAGCTCCCAATCTAGCAACTACTCTTCGCAAGCGTTCTTCGGCAACATGTTCTCCTATGGATTCTTCGGCCTCTACATCTTCGCTATCTGCATCGTTGACATCTCGAGCATCAGGTTCTCTTCTCTGTGTTGCTTCCATCACTTCGAGCCTTGCACGAAGTTCCTGCATCTTTCTTTCTACAACATGATTGGCTAAAGGTGTCTCTCTTTGTCTCCTTGGTGGCATTGTGTTGGTCGTATCTCACACACAGAGTACAACTTCGAGGTATTTTGTCTCCTTTATCTCCTTCTCCTGAAATCTACAAACAAAAATCATCTCTGATACCACTTGATGCAAACCCCCCCTCCTATCCTAAGGGTGGTCCGACCTCCCGATTTAAGATCGATCAAGAACCTCAAATTCACTTATGAGGCCCTCTTTCCCTTAGAGTGCAGGTTATATGGAACCCGTGACCTTCTCCTTAACGCCTTTGGAAACCTTAGCATACTTAGGTGCTAGCTCTCTTGGTTAAGCCCTCCTTTTAATGTAACCAAGATTGTGACCAGTCGCCTATTCGAAAGGCGTGTCTCTATTTTGTAGTTCGCGACTTCTACATGTGAGTCCCTCAGACTCTCTCGACTCCCGAAATCCCAATAGAAACCTAGCGCATGCTAGTCCCTCGCTTCGCCTTCACTGATGTGACCCTTCACTATGACCGTGGGCCAATATTTCAAGCGTGTCGTGATTTCTCATTTCGTGACTTCGTGTCTCGCCTCCCTCTGAACAATTAACGATCGAGATATATCCTCAATATGAGGGATCATATCATATCATGATTTCGTGTATCGCAAGTTCTTGCAACTCTTTCCTCTGATTTCCCAAGTCGTTAAATCCCGACAAGGTCAGATCGACAGTTTAGCTCCCTCCTTTGATCAACGACTGTGATTGTTTCATGATTTCTCGCTTCGCGAGTTCTTGTAGCTGGACCTTTGGATTCTTCAAGTCATGAGTCAACGAAATGCTAAGCTCATGCCATGCATCCTCTTTGACGATGGATGGTTAAGATCTTTTCGGTGTTTGGTGACTTTGTTCCTCTTATGTGCTTTCAAATCTTTAAAGTTAGTGAACTTTACGTTGGTCGGATGGCCACTATCTATTTATGATCACACCGAATGGTTGAGATATTTCTTCCTCTATGCTTTCTCATCATTGACTGGGTGTTGATCGAATGGTCCAGATCTTTCCCTTTGAGCTCCAGCTTTCTTTAGACTTAGAATATTTTTCGAAAAGATTCAAAGGTTTTGACCTTTGTCCTTCCTGTGATTCTTCTTCTTGGATCTCGTTCGCACTTCTTGGAAATTCTTACTCATCCTAACCTTGATCTTCTCAAATATTTGATCTCCCAAGAACTTCTACCTTTTCTGGGAAATTTGTCAAACTCAGATCCAAAGATTATTGAAACGAATCCTTTCTCGTGTTCCTGGCGTTCCTCTACTCTTGTTCTTTGTCTTCTTTATGGAGTCGCTTAGAATCTTCATCAAATTCCAGGTCTGTGCACTCTTTTCAATAGATCTTTACACAAGATTTGAGTTCTTGTGACGATGATGCGCACCATACTGCAGTCTCTTTTCGCTTCCTGCAAAGAAAATTTTACGCTATTTCTTATGGGATTTACGAGTCGAAACAGACCCTGTGAACGCACTCCTTATGGACTATGTGTACACCTTGCACCACTCACAAATAAAACCGATTTAAATTATATGAAAACATTTCAAAGCTACATACACTCATAGCAAGATTCATTCATTCTTGAAACAAACAACAATAATAGAGTATGATGGAAAACAATAGTCTCACACATTTGGGTCAATTTTTTGTTGTTATCTTCATTAAGAGTCAAGAAAATGGTTACAGTAAAATTGAAAGGAACAACTACTATTCACAACTCCTACTTGCTCATAACTATCGTAACATGGGCGCATAAAACCTCTTTTTATACAAAAGGAAACAAACAAATAAACTAACTGCTATCTAATTGCGATTACATCGATAATAGAGTTAAACTCCCAGGTCCCTCATGCTCATTTTGTCTCCACGCACGTGATCTTTCCTCTTTTTTTTTCTATTAGCTTCAAAATATTGCAGTACCGATCAACGTTCGATATTCTGAATTCATCCTTAGGTGTTGAGTTGTCTTACCACATGTGCTTGTTGACGATGCTCTTGCATCAAGATGGATGGATGGTTTTCGAGGTGATCTATCATCATTCTGTACTTCCGATGTAGACTGATAGATTTTATGGATTTCTCCGGAAGTCGAGGCACAGTAAAATAATCCAGCATAAATCTTGAGTTAAATTATCCACCTACCCACAATGCTCAACTGGTTCTCAACATATCCAAATCCGACTTCATTCAGCTTGTTCTTTTCTGGCAAAGATCTATCATAGGCACGATCCTTCTTTCTGTTCGAGTGTAACATCCCGCTCTTGCACACTGAGTGATCTTATTCTTTGAGGACACTTTTTCGCAAGTGATCCAAATTATTATGCTAATAAAACATTGATTTGATTATGAGGCGTTATGGGTTGATGACATATTTTTTTACTGCAATGACATAGACAGGTGCTATTGATTTTGTTTTACTGAGTGTGTAGGATTTTGGACCTTGAGGATGCAGAGGCATCGATGGAACCCCTTGGACTCTGGATTAAGTTGGGGAATGAACCATTGGGGTTTGACTATTTTATAGGTTATATTAGTGCATTTGGTTAGATGATATGATTATGGATATATTGCTGACATGATTTGTTGATGATGCACGTTGACGATAACTTGTCGACCAGACTCACATGTGGAGTAGAGGGGTCACGCAGGACTACCAGAGATGTTGAGGGAGAGGTGTGGACAACAACCCTACCACATCCTACTAGCACTCTTGCCATGGCTCGAACTGTAGGTTAACGACTACCTAGTTTGAGAGGACCACGATGTTGTGAGGGAAGACTATGACAGTCACTCATGATGATTCTAAAGGGTTAGCAATAAGGCAAGGGCCTTATTCCTTATAGTCCCTTCGTCTCCCAGAATTTCCCCTGGTGGAGTATTGATTCCAAGGGCTTTTGATGTCTACCAAGTCATTCAAGAGGCGAGTGGAACCCTTGGATCACGTGGTACATTCTGAAGGGCATGTCGCGCAAGAAAAATGGAAAGAGGCGAGTGACACCCTTGGAGCATGGTGCGTCCTGACGGGCACGTCACGCAAGGGAAACAGATGAGGCAAGTGGCATCGTTGGAGCACCTAGTGCATCCCGAAGGGCAGGTCACATGGTTAATGAAAAATAAATGAACCCATATGGCCCTAGGAATAATGATGTGATAAGAATTTTTTTAAAACAAATTCCCTAATAAAATATCGCCCAACACAAAAATTAAAGTCTAGGTCTAAATTATACTAGTGACGTAATTTTCTCTATCCTTAAAAAAAAAAAAAGAAAAAAT
>JASDQU010109022.1:0-13806 GCA_032191745.1 Picea mariana | reverse complement strand
TATATATATATATATATATATATATATATATATATATTAACTTAGACATTTTACCAACCCAACAATATCCTAGTATCACTAGGTGTAAGCCATGAATATATATCACGAATATAAATCACTTTGTGCTAACTTCTTAGGAATTGAAAATTTTTAAGATTGAAAATTGTAAAATTTATAAGGCTTCTAAAATACATGAAATTCATGTCTCTATTTTGAGAATTTCAAATTTTAAAATATTTGGTTCTCCTTTTATTTATATATATCTTTAGATTACTCTGATTTAATATGGTGTTGTGTTCTCTGTAATAATGTTGAGCAGAACATTATCAGCGAAACACAGATTTATGGAATTCAGTTCTCTCGCATTGATCTTTTTTAACTCTTCATTTGAAATGGTTCTGGGTTTCTTTGACTTTCTAAAAACGCTTTCACCATACCTTGTTGCACGAGAAAATCGTGCATCTTAACCTTCCAGAACTCAATTTTTTTTTTTCCATCTAACTTCTGAATTTCAAATTTAACATTTTAATTTTTCATCATTTTAGTCACTTGAATGCTTCTCAGTAATGAATTTTATAATACTTACACACATTTCCACATTTCTTGATACTACTACACATTCTAAAATTTGACTACAAACTCCTTCTATGGAGAATCCTTCACATTGTATAAAAAATTAGAATGATAACGAAATGGATAACTGAGAGATTAAAATAACGCATGTCATTCTTTATCTCACAAGGAGAAAAATACAGTAATTAAAAAATGTACGTAAAAACTTTTCAAGAATTGAACAGAGTTGGGTTCACAATATTCCATAGAGGACACCGCACCCTTCAATATTAGAGGCCAGCACTCATTTTAAATTTGAAAACACCGTGAGCACAGAAGTGAATGAGCGCGCCCTTAAAGCGTCGAATCCAGTGCTGATCTGAAAACAATGCTCCCCATGCACTGACCAGCGTTGATGTGAACAGAATATGGCTCTGCATCAACGCTCCTCCTCCGAGAATAATTGACACCCACGAATGGTATTGCTGCTGCGTTTTTGTGGCCTCCGACTGGCTCTGATACCAATTTTTGATTTAGAAAACCACAATCTTAAAATAATACGCATCAAAAACAGATCACAATCAAATATATGATGGCAAAAAAATAACATCAAAAACTCAAAAGTTTACGTGGTTTGCCCAACTTTGGGCTATGTTCACCAAGCAAGGTATTAGTTTTCTTATTGTTTATAACATGAAGAGTTATAACAACTTTGCAGGTTCTTAATCAATTTCTCACCTGCTCACTCAACTCATCATTCATAGCCTTTATGGACATACATGAATTTATAGCATTACAACATAATAAATTAATTATTAAATGTGTTTATATCCATATTCTAACTTGATCTAATTAGATACAACCAACACTGAATAATAAAATCTGAATTCCAATTTTGAATGAATTGGTTGTCACCAAATTCCAACATATAAAAGCATTTAGTAGCATCAAACCATTTTTAAAACAAAATACGAAACCTAATACTTATTTAACTGTAACTGAAGGAAACCCTTTTCATTTTAATTTTTTTAATATTCCGCTATTTCAAAATAGCGCATGACTACTCCACCTTGGCTACCAAAAACAAATGGGGAATGCCTCTATATGTAACGACCTTACCGTGTATAGAAATGTTATGAATAAATAGCTACATAAATGATTTGTTTTTAAAGGATCATAGATTAACAATATAATCCGCATATCGACGTTCTATCAAGTAAAATAATTCATCAATACGAAAAAGAACTTTATCCCAAAGGTCTGATTCAAATTTCGACAAGTGAGGCTGCAGAGAAGCAAGTCCCTGCCTCCAAGGAATAGCTGCAATCGCTGACTTGATTACTCTAGTGCTGGAGGAGCTGCCATTGGTTGACTTGATTGCTCTAGTGACTTTCAACCTTGGATGAGCTTCTTGAAGCATTAGGTTCAAAAATAGGACTCTATAACCTAAAAATTAGACTCGATAGATCAAAACATGTTGCCATTTAGTGTCAACTTTACAGCTGTGGATGATTCTCATTCAAGTGGAAGAGTTGAGATGGGCTAATATTGATGATGAAGATAACAATCCACTGAGTAAGATACCCACAACACAACGATGGAAGAATCCTTTGTCCCCAACGACCACAGATAATAATCCTAGGCCCTAAACAGATACTAGAAGGTATAACAGTCTGAACTTTGAATTTAAAGTTTGGCATTTTGTTACATGCATTATATTTTTGCAGTTGAGATACTAGAAGGTATAACACTTTGAACTTAATGTTTGGCATTTTGTTACATGCATTATATTTTTGCATTTTATGTATGTAGAAAGTCAAAAATAAAATTTAAATATAGAATCCTATGCAGGGATTTCTTGCCCATTGGTGTATTTAATTTTTTTCGTTCACTCCTAAGACTTGAAGATAGAGTTTAAAGTTTTAAAATTTAATAGTATATTACCTATTGTTCAACTCTATGTGATAAAATAGGTGAGAATGATAATGTGAAAGAAATGTAGAAAAATAATCGATTAATTGTACACAATTTTTTAATATATTATACACCACTGAAAATTTATAATATTTAAATAAAATGTATTATATATATGTATATTTATACAAGCGGACCAGGCTACAAACATGGATGCAGAACAACCGTGTAGTCAAGCATTTCAACAATAACTTATAAGAACAGTGTATTCCTTTTAGTTTTGGTTACTTCATATGTTCCTCCATGTTCTTACCTATATGATAGAAATCATAAAATATCCAGTAAAACTTAAATTAAGATTTCTAACTAGCAGTAACAACAGATTGCAAGGTTGCAAGTTTCATGGTTGTATGTTTTCCTCATTTTTGCACAAGGAACATTACCCCATCTTGATTTTGTACAAACCTTCCAAAATTGCCAGAAAACCAAGAAAACCACATTTTGTACAAACCTTCCACAATTGCCAGAAAAACAACTAAAAAAGGAAAGACAAATCAACACTCGATGGCCACCAAGTTTTAAATAATTATTCTGTCAAAGCCATTAATCTTTATGGAGGTGAAAAATTATACGCCTTGTGATTAAGTGAGTATCTCCGGTTAGAATCAATTTCCACGTTTCTCATTATAAGTTTAATTAATAACCCTTTTTTCAAGTCATCAATAAAACACGCTTTATTCCATAGATTATGGACTAGGTGTATGCATTGCATGTAGCTTCCTCCACTTGGTTTACATGAATTATGCCCATGCATCGGCCTACGCTTGGCTCTCAGGACTAAAACCATTTGCGGGCTTAGCTGCTCAGATAGTTACTGGCATAACTGTACTATTTTATTTGAATGTTGAAAAACATAGCGACAATCACTCTGAAGAAAGAGTTGGACAGGATTTGATAACAAGCAGTTTGGGAAAGAATCTCGAGGTGCAGACTACTAATTTTGTTTCCTAGTCTTCAAGGAGTTTCAATAAAAGAAATATGGAAAGACAGTACTAGTTTTCCAAGGATCTATGTTCCAGCAGTTGTGTTCAGAGAAGAAATTGATCTATGTTCCAAGTTGCTTTGCTCTCTTCCTTATGTTGAATGCTCTCCTGGCTGTGTTCAGAGGAGAAATTGATCTCTGTCCCTTGGTTCTAATAGCAGGCCATACCAATATATTATTTGTCAGTCTTTACGTTTCTGCATACAATATAATCCATCTCAGTATCACATCAAAATTAATGAGCGTACAAGGAAAGGGATTATAAGAATTTAGATTAATGGATATAGTTGGGAATATGGGAAATTACATTTTTTGGTGTTTCTTCCAATGTTCCATCCAATGTAGCGAATATCATACTGTTGTATGTAAACGCCCAGTAATTCTAGAGAGAGATGAAAGCCGCGCTTGAAAATCCCCAACATTTCGTGTATCATTCCACCGCTTTACAAATCGGACGCCGGATTTCAACGCATTTAGCAGACAAGGAGCTAGAATTCCGGCATCTCTATTTCCTTCTCCCCATGCATAATCTCAACTCCTTGCCCTCGCCTTCCCATATGGACCACAATTCTTCCTGTGTTGGGCGAGTCGTGTCACTTTCCACTGAAAATTAGCAGCCATGAAAAGCGGAAACTAGTTGAATGAAGAAATTCAAAGTGTTAAATAAACAACCCATACCAAGCATATTGTGATGCTGAAATTGCAAGTGGGTGATGCAGATGTTGATGGGGACATGACAGAATCAAGTATCAGAATCACGAGGCGCATATATCAAACTTGAATGCTTTATTGAATTACTCTACTAAAATGATTTAAACAACTCGGAGTCACCTACAATTCAAGAAACCTTGGCTCGAAAAAACCTTGTTATGTTCACCCTCTACCCCGGGGGTGACTGTAATAGGCAGAGATGTTGAACGCTACCTAGTAGATTTATTTCATCATGTAAGAACATAAGAAAAAATGCAGGAAGAAGAACATATGTGGGAAGAATAACCTGCACACAGTGTTGTTGTTTAAAAAATAATAAAGAAATTCAAATTTTATCTCCTACTTTTTGGTTGTGTGCAGGGAAAAAAGAAGCTTGAAGCGTTCCAACTCTGTGTTTTCTTTGTTGAAGAGTTAATGAATCACCCTCCTTGGAAACAATCATCTTATTCCTTTTAAGAAGCTTTCCAAAAGGCTGGTTGTTCAGATATTTCTCGTCAAATTCTTCTTCTTCTATAGCATGATCATAACATGATCAAGAGACTCAAGTGGTCATTTATCCAAGCTTGATAGCGTAACGGAGAAACAATTCAAAGGTATGTAACATGCAACAATTCAAAGATGTGGTGATTGATGCAGGTCTATCTCTATTATGCCAGAGACTATCTGGATTATGCCAGAGAGAAAGGGGATGTGTTCACTCGATTTTTAGCATAGGTAGGAGAGAAGCAGGTCCTCAAAAGAGGAGATTTTTGGCAAAAGCAACAAAGGCCAGCAAAGAACATTTAGTAACTTCTTGGTAAAATAAGCGAAGGATCGGTTGGAGTTGGAAAGTAATAACTTGATTAAATTGCAGGACGAGCTTCCATCTGCAAAGGGATAAATTGACTCAGTGGTAGGACAACCTTGCATTCCTTGGTTGTTCCTCCCTCTTCCATTCCTTGGTTGTTGGGCATAGGAATAAGCTATATTGTGCATGGGCATGGGCATAGGAATAAGCTATAGGAATAAGCGAGTCCTTGAGATCAAGTAAATAGAAAAGATTAGAAACCAAGAGATTGGCAACACATTGACAGTTTGCATGAATGAAGTGGTTCATTCAACAATTGAATACCCGTCGACTTGCTTATTCATAGCTTTAGCATGCACACTCTAAACATTAAAGAGTGAACAATCGAGAATAACATTTAATGTGAGGGAACTCATGCTAAGGTGAGATCTAGCATTAATTTATTTCACTAGCTCTAATGTAAATATATCTCCTCTTTATAACTTTGAAACCAAAGAAATTACCCTTAGCCTTTATATGAGGCCAAAGAAAAGGTAAACGTTTTGTATTGGAGGATTTGTAATGTTTAAATTTTTTATTGGAAGATATAAATCGCTTCAATTCCATAACTTAGGATAGAATGGTTAAAATTTTCTTGAACTACGTGCTAAAATAATGTAAAACTAAAAACAGTTTACTAATAATCCCTAGGCAGGGACTAATAAATCTTATTCTAGCATAGAAATAAGAGGTAAATATTTTTGTTAAGTACTTTGTTGATATTGTGAACCTTTCACATTCATTTTTATTTGTATCTATGTGCTTATAAGCACCCATAACTCTAATAACGCTATTAAGCTTCACTTAAGTTAATAAGCAAAGGCAATTTTAATTACTGGATTAAATTCTCTACTTTAATAAATTAAATATATAATTAATTCATTTACTGCTTAAACAACCATATTTTTAATAATGTTATTAAATTTCACTTAAATAAATATGCAATTTCAAATAGTAAACTAAATTCTTTCCTTTAATAAATTAAAAATACAATTAATTCATTTACTGGCGATACATTTATATATACACTCATATATATTTATTTTAAGATAAGAATGATTAAAAGATTTTATCAATCATGATATAAGATTGTATTTAACAACATTTTCCTCAATACATAAAAAGTTAATCAATTCAATGCTAACATACCCAAGACCTAACAAGGATATTCACTTAATAATTATGCTAATATAGCAAATCAAAATACTGAATTCTTAACTTTTAAAAGTTAAGGTCTAGAGATAATAATAGCATGTGATGTATGTCTAATAATTGATTAATTTAACAATTACATTCATTAGTTTATTTATTATTTATTAGTAAAAAATATATACAATAATAATAATTATAATAATAATAATTGTAACCAATCATAATAATTACTTCCAAATTTGAAGGAATCTAAGTGTCCTATCAAGGCTATTAAGCCGTGACTTATTAGTTTATCAAATCATTATTTCAATATCATCCAAGGTAATACGTTATAGGGTAAAATTTGTAATCTAAAGGACACACACGCATGGAACGTTACTGAAGTAAAATTCTCGAAAAAAAGCGTAAGGAAGCATAGTTTAGTTCGTATCCAAATTCATTTAAATAAAAATAATAACACTTAACCTCTAATTATAAAATACCAATATAAATATTAAACCATAAGAACCACATCCAATGTGCCATACATAATTAATTAGGAATAACAAAAATCCAATAACTATTTTAAAGTCAATTCAATCAAAACTTCATCTACAATACACCAATTAGACATTTGTTTTTGAATTAGGCATAACACACCAACCTACCTCTAATTATAAAATACCAATATAAATATTGAACCATAAGAACCACGTCCACATCCAATGTGCCATACATACTTAATTAATTAGGAATAACAAAAATCCAATAACTATTTTAAACTCAATTCAATCAAAACTTCATCCACAATACACCAATTAGACATTTGTTTTTGAATTAGGCATAACACACCAACCTACTATACAAAATTTATCTACCAAAATATTAATAATTAAATTCATTCATTTTCACTTTTTAACTTTTCATACACCTTTCCTCATACATTATTTGACATGACAAGTTCAATTTACATACATATATATATATATATATATATATATATATATATATATATTTAACAATATATATAATTATATGGAATAACAAATTTTTCATTTTGTCTCTATTTTTAAAAAAAAAAGTCAACAAATTTTTAAAACTAGAATTAGTGGTGTAATGGAAAAACATAAATTATGAACTTGACCTACTCAAGTGAATTTCATCCCCTTCATTCAACATAGGGGTAGTTCTTCTATTGTCTCTAATCTCAACCGTCTTCTTCTAGCCTATATCATTTTCCCATCATACCTTCCTAACCTTTAAAATTTTATCCCTTAAACCATTAAAATATGCCAATGGATTCATTGATAAAAATGAAGTGAAATTAAACATGCATAAAATAGCATAAATAGTAGAGAAAATTGTAATTAATAACATTCATACAAAACATATATAACATATATGTTTCCATTAATAGAAATCCAAAAAAATTATGACTCTCATATTTTTATCTTTTAATAAAAAGTGACTGAACAACTACCAGTCATAACTTTAATAAAAAATGTAAGAGTCATAACTTTATCTTATCTTTTTATTAAAACAAAGAGTCATAAGAATAATAAGTTATGACTCTTATCTTTTAATAAAACTGTGTGTTAAACTCATTTACAATATTTTTCCCAAAACATGTTCACGGCTTAATACATGTTCACCACTTAATACAGGGGTTAAACTCGTTTACAATCTTTCTCTCAAAACCTGTCCACAGCCTCATATCGAGACTCTTGTGAATGAAACGATCTTTCTCTCAAAACCTTTCCACATGTTCATATCGAGACTCTTGTGAATGACATCCGAGCAAGCTTCCACCAAACTGTAATCAATGAACCTAAACACTTTTACCACTTAGTCCAGCTAACATTATGATCACAAAAATATATCCTCCATAATAAAATTAAAAAAATACAATTTTTACTTTTAGCAAATATAGGGATTCAAAAAAAGTACATAAAAAAAATTCTGTACCTAGTAACATTTTTCCTGTACTGAGTTGAGTTTTGAGTTCAGAGAAACCTTTTTCATGTTATAATTTTTACTATTTGGTATACCATCCCATATAGAACAGCATGGACACTGTTTCTCGGCTCCGAAAAATTCAAGGAGAATTCACATTGCATCACAACACAATACTAATAATTGGCAACCATCCCACCAAACACAGCGAAATTAAGCGGCCAGTGGCAACAAATGAGATAATTAGCAACCATCTAAGCGGAGGGCCAATGCAAAGTCTACGGAATACCACTAGATAATGAGGATAATGTTGGATTCTTGGATAATGCGGGATGCCGTTGAATTCTTCACCGCACATATTCATGTCCCACAAATACTTGCTTCGAGGTCAGAAGTGCGCTGAAAATACATTTTGAATGAAGAAACGAAAGCGAAGTTAATACTTTTTAAAGTTAATTTAGTTGGTTTACCTTTTGGATTTCACTAGCACGCACTGTTGGTAATACGATATTTTAATTGTCTAAAGAAGATGGTATGTTTCATGTGCGAAAAAGTGAGATTGTCCTGATCATTTTTTTAATAAAACATCTTTAAAAGTTTCATTTCGTTGTATATTAAAGTTTCCTTTCGTTGTATATTATTTTAATGTTAAACAGCCGATTAAAACAATATCTATTTGTGGATTTTTTCAAAAGTGAAAATCCAAGTCTCTATGATTCCTTTTTTATATTTTTGTATAGATACTCTCGATTATGAGTGCTTTTTATATTTTTTTATCTAGATCAAGAAGAAAGATACAAATGACCATCATAATATTATCGATATTTAAGTTAAATAGTCTAAAAGAATTGCAAGAAGAAAGATACAAATGAATATCATAATATTATCGATATTTAAGTTAAATAGTCTAAAAGAATTGCAAGGTTCATAGAGTGATGGTTGGTAAGAGTGTTTGACCAAATGGACAAATGCATGGAAATGACATATTTATTTTTACTCTCGGATGGAGTGTCAAAAGTCGGGAGCAAGTCTTCCACCTGGAGACTCGACAAGACGGATGCGCCATCTAGAGAAATGGAATGGGGAGTGCGTTTAAGGACATCATTTTTCTCAACTTTAGGGACATCGTTTTTTTCTCAACCCCTACTGTCTGGTTATTCATGTCAAGACATTGTTTTTTTCTCAACCCCTATTCATGTCACAACATCATTTTTTTCTCAACCCTACAACATCGTTTTTTTCTCAACCCCTACTGTCAGGGTATTCATGGCGTCAGATTATTCATGGCATCATGTATTATCCATCATGCACCTAAGCCAATCATTAGATTATTGGATTAGTGCATGGTTTCCAACTTAGTTCTTTAGAGAGTTGTTTAGTGCATGGTTCCCAATGTAAGTCAATCATTGGATGGTTCCCAATGTAAACCAATCATTGGATGTTTCCAAATTCAACTCTGTGAAGAGCCGCTTAGTGCATGGTCCCAATGTCAATGTAACCCAATATTTAGATGGTTCCAAATGTAGCTCTCTGAAAAGCTGCTTAGTGCATGGTTCCCAATGCCTGAAAAATGCTTAATACATGGTTCCCAATGTGGTTCGCAATGCATCTTTCTAGAGAAAGTCAACACAATGCATCTCTCTAGCAACATGGTGTGTCTTTAGCAGCAGCATGGTGGTTCATGCTTGATGAATGTTATCAATGCGTCTTGCCTCCAACACCATATCTATACAAGTAATGACCCACATGTTGTACAAGGAATGAAATGAAGCCAACACCATATCTATATGGAAATCAATATCCATCCTGTTGCAGAGTCATTAAGACTCTGCAGTGGATGGATGGATAAGGGATATACCATAACCTGCATAAACCCATGCCATGGATGCACCTTGATTGTACGTGATGGATTCGCATGGTGATGTAGATGTGATGGAAACCCCCCTCCTATCCTAAGGGTTACGTGACCTCCTGGTCTAGGATCGATCAAGAACCTAAGTCTGACTGACTCTTCGCCCCCTCAAAGACCTCAAATTCACTTATCAGGCCCTCTTTCACTTAGAGTGTAGGTTATATGGAACCCACGACCTTCTCCTTAATGCCTTTGGAAACCTTAGCGTACTTAGGTGCTAGCTCTCCTGGTTAATCCATCGTTTTAATGTGACCAAGGCTGTCATGAGTCACCTATTCAAAAGGCACGTTGTGATTTCGTAGTTCACGACTTCTACATGTGAGTCACTTGGACTCTCCCAACTCCCAAAATCCTGACAAGAGCCTCGTGTGTGGTAGTCCCTCTATTCTCCTTCACTGATGTGACCCTTTGTTGTGACAATGGTCCAATCTTTCAAGCGCGCTACGATTTCACGTTTCACGACTTCGTGTCTCGTCTCCCTCTGGACAATTAACGGTTCGGATATCTCCTCGATCTGACGGCTCAGACCATATCGCGATTTCTCATATCACGAGTTCTTGCAACTCTTGCCTCTGATTTCCCGAGTCGTGAAAACCCAACAAGGTCAGATCTATGNCTCTGATCTATGGTTCAAGTCACAAGTCAGCAAAATGATGAGCTCACACCATGCGTCCTCTTTGACAATGGACAATTTAGATCTTTTCGACGTTTTGTGACTTTGTTCCTCCTATGTGCTTTCAAAGATTTAAAGTTAGTGCACTTTACCTTTGTCGGATGGACACTATCTATTTACGCTCATATTGAACGATTGAGATCTTTCTTCCTCTGCTCTTGCTCCTCGTTGTATGGACGTTGATTGGACGGTCCAAATCTTTCCCTATGAGCTTAATCTTTCTTCAGACCTAGAAGATTTTTCGAAAAGATTCAAAGGTTTCAAACTTTGTCCTTCCTGGGAGTCTGCTTCTTGGATATCGTTCCCACTTCTTGGAAAGTGTTACTCCTCCTAAGCTTGATCTTCTCAAATATTTGATCTCCCAAGCACTTCTTGCTTTTCTGGGAAATTCGTCAAACTCAGATCCAAAGATTCTTGAAAATAATCCTTTCTCCTCTTCCTGGCGTTCCTCTACTCTAGTTATTCAACTTCTTTATGGAGTTGCTTCAACCCTTCATCGAGTTCTAGATCTTTGCACTCTCTGCAACATATCTTTACAAAAGATTTGAGTTCTTGCGATGGTTGTGCGCACCCTGCTTCAGTCTCTTTTCTCTTCCAACAAAGAAAATCTTACGCTATTTCTTCTGGGCTTTACGAGTCGAAAGAGACCATGTCAACGCACTCCTTGCGGACTGTGTTCACATCTTGCACTGCTCACGAAGAAAAGAGAATTAAATTTTATGCAAACATTTCAAACCTACATACACTCGTAGCAAGATTCATTCATTCTTGAAACAAACAATAATAAAAGAGTATCATGGACAACAACAGTCTCACACATTTGAATCAATTTTCCTCTGTTATTTTCATTCAGAATCAAGAAAATGGTTACAGTAAAATTCAAATGAACAACTACTGTTCACAACTCCTACTTGCTCATAACTATCGTAACCCCCCTTTTGGGTGTATAAAACCTCTCTTTATACAAAAGGAAACAAACAAATAAACTAACTGTTATCTAATTGCGGTTACATCAAGACTAGGGTTAAACTCTCAGGTCACGCATGCTCATTTTGTCTCCACACGCGTGATCTTTCCTCTTTTTTTTCTATCATCTTCAAAAGATTGCAGTAACGGTCAACGTTCAAGATTCTGAATTCGTCCTCAGGTGTTGAGTTGTTCTGCCACATGTACTTGCTGATGATACTCCTGCATCATACTCCACCTAGACAATAATTCATGGACTCCTGTCCATGACCCCCTGTACCAACTTTCCATGCTTCTGGATATCAGCTTCACTCTCCCAGCTGGCATCTTCTATTGGGTGTCCCTTCCACTTGACTAGACATTCAAAATAGGTCTTCCTCTTGGTCTTCTTACCAATCCTCTCATCAACGATCTTTTCCATCTATGGTTTTTCTGCTATAGGCATTTGTTTCTCCCACTGAATCTTCTCTTGATCTACTGATCCTTCTCTATCATCCTTCCTGTAAGGATGCATGTCTCAGACGTTGAATATGGGAGATATGCCCACATCATCTGCTAGGTCGATCTCATAGGCGTTTGCATCAAACTTCCTCAAGATATTACATGGTCCTATCTTCTTCATCTTTATCTTGTTATATGCCTGCCTAGGGAACCTTTGCTTCCTGAGATGTGCCAGAACTTGATCTTCAACATCAAATTGAAGTTCTTTGCGATGTCGATCAGCTCTGCACTTATACTCTTGTCTAGAACTCTGCAATTTCTCCTTGACCTGGCTATGGAGCTTTTGTATTTCTGTAGCAAAATCTTTTTCCCTGACGCTTCTGATCTCACTATGTTCCAAGTCCCTCAACTAAGACACTCCCCTGGGTTGCATTCCATACAATATTTGGAACATGCTCTTCCCAGTGATCCTATTTGGTGAGTTGTTGTATGCAAATTTTGCTTGTGGTAGAATCTGATCCCATTGATTATTGTACTCAGTGACCAGACTCCTCAACAAGTTCCCCAAACTTTTGTTTACCACCTCAGCATGTCCATATGTCTGAGGGTGATAAGATGAGTTGAAGGACAAATATGTCCCCAACTTCCTCCACAGTTTTCTCCAAACATGACCAACAAATTTTGTGTCTCTGTCCGAGACAATGCTTCTGGGTAGGCCATAAAGTCTTACAACTTCCTTGAAAAATATATTTTCAATATGCATTGTATCACTAGTATTCTGACATGGGATAAAGTGTGACATATTTGAAAATCTATCCACCACCACAAGTATGGAATCACATCCTTTTTTCCTTCTTGGTAGTCCCAACGCAAAATCCATTCTTAGTGCATCCGAAGGCCTCTCTAGTATGGGCAATGGTTGATACAATCCAATGTTCTATCTTTTTCCTTTTGGATGTTGGCAGATTCTACATATGTTCATGAATTGTATTACATTGGTTGTCATACCTGACCAATAGTATGAATTGATCAACTACATAAATGACTTATCATGGCCGAAATGTCCAGCCAATCCTCCACTACATTTTTCCTTCAAAAGGTTATCCCTCATTGAAAATTTTGGTATGCACAATTGATTTCCCTTGAACAACAATACCTATTGAATCATATACTTTGTCCACTAGCTCCTATCTCTCAACATAGGGTCCATGCATGCTTCATATTCTTCCTTCAAATCTGGATCATCACATTACATTTCCTCATGGTGTTCAAACCCTAAGGTCCTTACCTGAAATTCCTGCAGAGTCAAACATCTCGTGCTCAATGCATCATCAACTTTTTAGCATTCCCAACAATATGTTTTATGACAAAAGTAAAATTCTGCATATACTCAATCCACTTTGCATGCCTCTGATTCAATTTTTCCTATCTGGTTATGAATTGTAAAGCTTGGTTATTGCTATACAAGACAAATTATTATGGGACAAGGTAGTGTCTCAATTTCTTCAAGGCTTGGATTATGGTATAAAACTCTTTGTCATAGGTGGAGTATTTTCTCTTAGTCTCATTCAACTTCTCATTGAAGTAAGCAACAAGTCTATTGTCCTGGCTCAAAACTCCTCCAATCGCAACTCCACTTGCATCACATCTCACCTGAAATGTTTTCCCAAAATTTGGCAAGACCA
>JASDQU010109021.1:154021-165456 GCA_032191745.1 Picea mariana | reverse complement strand
GAAATTTTCCTGTTCAATATCACTTTGTGAGAGACATGATTGAAGAAAAGAAAGTATCACTGATGAAGGTGGACACTTTGAAGAATGTTGCAGATTCATTAACAAAATATGTGAGGACTGAGAAGTTCTCTTGGTGTAGAGGATCCATGGGCATTGTTTCCCTGGATTGTTGACTATGTAACCCTGTAACCCCCTGTGTGCAAAGAAAACAACATGTGGGAGAATGTTGGGTATGTGTTATATTCTTTGCATGAGTAGTAGTGTCTGAGCATCTGCGCCGGGTGAGCAGGGGGGTTAGAGGGGGGTGCAGGGGGTTCAGGGGCAGCGCCCCCGAAATTTTTTTTCACATCGGGATGACATATTTCCGGGACCACATGATATTTAGGTGGTTTTTCGGCACATGGTTTTTTGCCGATGGTTTTCTATTTCCGGTTAAGGAATTAGGGTTTTGGACTAATCCAGGTCATTGGGTTAGGGTTTTGNTATTGTAAACAATGTAACACAATGTATGAATATAATATATGTTGGCTTTCCCGGTTTGGGTTTCCAGGGGAAAAATCTATGTGTAATGTTTGCATTTGCCATTGTATCTTTTCTATTCTTTTCTGAATATCTGTTTACAGTAGACATTGTACAAGGTTAGAATTTACAGACCCTTCCCCAAGATCCCACTCTACAACATTACTAATCTAGGGGAAGGAATATATGACCCTTCCTTGAGCTCTCACTCAATGTAAACAATAATCTTGAATAAGGTTCAGTTAACCCTTCTTCAAATTTCTCCTCAAAAATAATATTAATCTATAGAAAGGATCATTTGACCCTTCCCCAAGCTTCCCCTTGATGAGAAATTTAATCTAGAAGAAGGGTCACCCAATCCTTCCCCAAGATTCCCCACTATGATAAATTTACTCTAGAAGAAGGGTTACCCAAACTTTCCCATGTCTTTCACTTGATGAGAATACTAATATTTAAAAATAGTTGACTAACCCTTCTTCAATATCACCCTCAATGAGAATATTAATCTAGAGGAAGGGTTGGTTGACCCTTCCTCTATCTCCCCTTGGAAATAATATTATGCTTAAAGAAGGGTCAACTACCCTTCTTCAATATCGCACTTGACAAGAATATTAATTTATAGGAAGGGTTGATTGAGCCTTCCCTAGGATCTCTCTTAATGAGAATACTAATATAAAGGAAGGTTCAAATGAACCTTCCCCAAGATATGTCTTAACACAAATACTAAGATTGAGGAAGGGTTGTCTAACCACTCTTCAATCTTCCCCTCAATATAAATACTAATATTAAGAAAGGGTTGACAAACCCTTCACCACTGCCCCCCACAATTCAAATACTATGCTTAAGGAAGGGTTGGTTGAGCCTTTCTTGGGATCCCCCTAAATGAGAATACTAATATTGAGGAAGGGTCAATCAACCCTTCACCGAGATCCCCATTGAGAAGAATATTAATGAGGAAGGGTTAGTCAAGCCATCCTTAGGATCCCACTTGATGAGAATACTACACTTGGAGAAGCTTCGATGGACCGTTTCTTAGGCTCCCCCTTAATGACAACATTAATCTAGTGGAATGGATCCCACTCAATGAGAATACTAAGTTTTTGAAAGGATAAATCAACCCTTCCTCGAGCTCCCCCTCAATGATATTACTAAGCTTATGGAAGGGGCAGTTGACCCTTCATCACCCTCGACATGATTATTACGCTCGAGGAAGGTTCAATTGAACCTTTCTCAAGCTACCTCTCAACAATAATACTAATATTGAGGAAGTTTCAATTGACCCTTCCCTAGGATCCCCCTAGACATGAATATTGTGCTTGAGGAAGGATTTTATTACCCTTTCTCAAGCTCCCCCTTGACATGAATACTAAGCATGAGGAAGGTTCAATCAACCATTCCCTAATCTCTTCTATGATGAGAATATTATTCTTAAAGAAGGGTTAGTCAACCCTTTCGCATGCTCCCCCTCAATGAGAATACTAAGCTTATGGAAGGGTTATCTAACCCTTCCCTAGGATCCCCCTCGGCATGAATACAAATCTTAAGGAAGTGTTAGTGAACCTTGCACTATGATCCCCTTTGATACTTGATAAAAATACTATGCTAAAGGAAGGGTTAGCCAACCCTTCCCTATGCTCCCTCTTGGTGAGAATACTAATCTTGAGGAAGGCTCATTCGACCCTTCCTCAAGCTCCCCATAGACATGAACGCTATCATTGAGGAAGCATTGAATAATCCTTCCTTGGGTCCCCCTTGAAGAAAATACTAAGCTTGAGGAAGGATTGGTCAACCCTTCCCTATCCCCCTCTATGATGAGAATATTATTCTTGATGAAGGGTTAGCTAGCTCTTCCCCATGCTCCACCTTGATGAGAATGTTATTCTTGAGGAAGGGTCAATGAACCCTTCCCTATGCTCCCCCTAGACATGAATACTATGCTTGAGTAAGGGTCGTCCAACCCTTCCTCTAGATCCCTCTTAATGTGAATACTAATCTTGAGGAAGGGTCAACCAAGGCTTCTCTAGGCTCCCCCATGATGAGAAATAAATCTTTGGGACAGTAAAGGAATTTTGATATAGGTTTCTATAAATGTTGTGGACCATCATTCTTTGGTGGTGACATGACATTGACATTCACCAACCTCATAGTTCTTTCTAGTTTAGAAAAAAAAAATGGTTTTTGGAGATAGGGAGCTAGTTAAGATATTACATTTGGGACCAAGAAAAAGAATTTTTGTGTAGGTTTGGTATCAACTAGCTTTAAGAGAAGGTGCAAGCTCCTAATATTACAAAAACCCTGATATTTTCCATTTGCTAGAGAAAACTCAAAGCAAACACAAAGTATGCAAAATGAAACCATCAATCCTTACTAATAGTGTTATACATGAATATGATTGGCGATAAATACTCACCATATCTATAGATATGAGTTTCCTATAGATGATGTTTGTTATGAAGTTATAAGACACATGAGGATTTTGATGCAAATGCCAACTTGTTACTCTACCTTTGTCGTTAACACAACTCTATTATAGCATTATATGTAATGTATAATATTGTTTTTCATTATCATGTTCCTTCTAATGTCTAACCATATTTATGTGTGAGTTATGAATAGTAATCCTAATTGATTTAATTTAAAATGGATTGTGTTTTTGGTTTTGGCAATAAAATTAGTATTGTGTTAAATTTCTAAAAATGGAAAATTTTGAATAAATATACTTCTATATAAAATAAACATGAACATGGCTCTTTCAATAAATGGTTGAAGAATGATATGAATCCATCATAAAACCATAAAAACTAAAATGACATTTTAATTCTACTTTTATTCTATAGAAATTTTTATTTTTATTTCCTTCTACAATACATAAACATGGCTCTCTTAAACATGGTTCTCTCAATAAATGATTGAAGAATGGTATGAATCCATCCTAAAACCATAGAAACTAAAATAATATTTTAATTATACTTTTATTCTATAGAAATTTCTATTTTTATTTCCTTCTACAATACAATACCCTTAATGATAAAATCAATCCCCATTTACCATTTTAAGCATGATTCATGATTCATTGTTGGCTTATATAATATATAACGTGGGAAAAAAGAATAACCAATTCTAACTTGGGTTAGATTTCAAAGTTCCATAAGTACTTCACTTGTGAATTACTTTGCTTGGCATACTACAACATCTATAAAAGGATTGACATACTACAACATTTATAAAAGGATTGAGGTTTTTTTTAATATCCACCATACCAAAATTCTAGTCTTCTTAGCACTACCTTTCACCATTTCCATGAAAAATTGTGTTTATTGATTTACATTCATTTTTTTTTAATATTACAAAACCATAAAAAGTTTATTAAGAAATGTTAACGTACATTCAATAATAGGGTATGCAAGGCTTTAAATTATGCCCATAAAAAAAACCATGGTGAAACGTTAAATAATAGAGTATGCAAAGCTCTAAAATATGCCCATATGAAAAACATGGTGAATTGAATAAATTCAGTCATTCAAAGAAAGAAAGTTGTAGAAAACAAGGAATTCAAATAAATTTGTGTGTCAAGGTATATTGGAGAAAAACTAACAACGCATAGTTGGTTACTATGTTACCCCAATTAAAATGTGCATTCTAATGTATAAGAATAAACTTACCAATTTTGATATTGTCAACATAAATGTTATAAATTTTATTGTAAATAATTATTTTAATTATAATATTATTTATTATTTATTATATTTTTTAAAATTTTAAAATTTTAAAAATTTGATATATTTATGTGAGTCTAGGTTTCAATTAAGTCATAATTTTTAGATTTATATTTAATTATAGATTTGAAAATACATATATCTCTTATATGAACATTTGTCAAAATCTTATCACATAATGAATATATTTCATATATACAAATGGGTATGGAGATTCACAATCACATTCCAAAAATTATTACAAAACACTTTTAATATCGTCATGTAAAAGCACATTTTGACAAAAAAAAAATTCAAACACTATGTCTTCATTATCCTCCATTTTACTCAAATCTACCACCTATGTCAATTATCAAGTTCAATCTCTTACATTCTCATTTCAATAAGTAGAGCTTTTGATGAATATGATTTAAATTGAATTCTTTAAATCATCTACTAAAAGAAACTTCATAGTTTGATACATGATTTAATGAGCTAAGAGCCATATTCATTGAAAACACTGTCATTTTGCTTTTGGGTCATATAGAATTCTCTTTTCTCCATATTAATGTTTTTCACCTCTCATTACAACATTTATATCACTACAACATTTTATAAAAAGAACTTTTTTTTAGCTAACATGTCAAAATTCACCAAGTTCTTAATCTTCTTATCAATCAATACCTTTCACCATCTCTATGAGAAATTTTGTTTGGAGATGTAAATTCATTGCCTTTGACTAATATGAAAAGAACTTTTTTTTAGCTAGCATGTCAAAATTCACCAAGTTCTTAATCTTCCTATCAATACCTTTCACCATCTCTATGAGAAATTTTGTTTGGAGATGTAAATCCATTGCCTTTGACTAATATGAAACCTTAAAGGAATTGTTATCAAATGCTAACCTACAACATTCAATATTATGGTATACAAGGTTCTAAATGATTCCTATATAACATTCTGGGTGCCACGCTTAACATTCACCCTAACACGAACAAACATTATTTCTTTATTAAGATACCAAATACTTTGCTTAATGTTTTGGAAATAGTTGACTCATTGGTGGCTCGTTGATCATTGATATTGAATAAATAAAAATAATATTTACTTTAAACTATGCATGTAAATTGTAACTACTAAAATGATTTCACCTACAAATACGCAGGTTAGTGGATGGAGATGAAGAATATAACTTTCCATTATTTTCATTTTTGAGTACTAAATTTGTCTTTTAACCAAAGATTATGTGTATTTTTTTTTATTAATTTATTTGAGATTTTATTTAATTTTCTTTACAATTTCATTTTGAATTAATTGAAAATTAAACATTGTAAACAAGTATATATGATAATCTCACTCTAAATTAAATTTAATGATCTTATTGCATGAAAGAATATGGTAAGGGGCTAGATATATTCTTTAATTAGAGTTTTAGTAGAGTTAACTAGAATATATTTCAAATTTATTATATTGTATCATATATATAGTCATATGTAGAACATAAAACTATTTCTAATCTATATAGTTTAACATATGTGTTAGTACAAATGAAATTTTATCTCAAAAAGCTAGATTGACCATATTAATTTAATTTTGATTAATAATAATTCTAATTCATCAATTTATATTAAATCTCTTCTTTGATAACCTTAGGGCATATATTAACCTATACCATGAAGTTGGTGTTGACAGAAGGGAAAAAAACTTATATGGCATCTTACATATCTTATTGAAAGTGATTATTGACAACCTTGAGGATGGAAGAAGAATTATCCAAAGCACCAAGGTGTATTTTCTTATAAGGGTATAAAAAATGAAGAAACATTAGAAGACATTGGTATAAGATTTAGATATATACATCAAATCATGTGAAATAACCAAAGTATAAAAATGCACCTCATGATATATAGAAGGAAACCTTTGTACAATAGTGGGGGAGTGTTTTTAATTTGAGTTAGTGAATGTTTAGATAACTATAGAAGTAATAGTGGAAACTATCAAAGAGATCTTACTATAACTGATCATACCATATTATATGTTCTTGGCAACATGCAATTATCAGCTGTAATACTTGATCGTAACTTGGCTACATAAGTAAAGAAACTTTTGTTAGGTTTGACCATGATATTTAAAAGCAATGCCAACTTTGTTCGACAACACAGGTATTCCAACAGAGGACGAACACCTTTAGTAACCACTCACATAACTAGATCAAAGACCAACACACCGATGTTTTCATGTGGTAAAACCCCTACGGGGAAACATCCACGGCACCAGCCAACGCGACCACTTGGAGCAGTTTATTAATGCAAAGAAAAAGATTACAGAGAGATTTTACAAGAGAGTTTCTCCCAATCGATCATCGGCAAATGACCCTCCATGCTCTTTAAATAGAGATCATGGACCAATCAGGTGTTAAGCCACAGATCAATGGTCGTTAAGATCGAGGAGAGTATGAATAGTCGGATCACTCTATGTCAGGAACATAGCATGACCGTCGGATTTCCTAACTACAAATGCATACTAATGCATACTAAAGAAACACACTAAAAAACACACTTTTAGCTAACACCACAATAGACCAAGTAGATCTTACTAACTCCTAAGTGTCTAAATATCCTAACATCCCCCCTTAAGAACAAATTGGGATAGGATTGAAGGATTTAAAATAGTGACACAATAGGAGAAGAAAGGAGGCATTAGAGCCTATCCCCCCTTAATGACAACTTCCTGAACTCCTAACATAGATTGAAGTTTGGAAAACTTTGGTTTTGTAAGAGACTTAGTGAAAATGTCTACAACTTGATCTTTTGTAGGACAAAAGAGAACTTCAATAACTTGATCATGAATGAGCTTTTTGATGAAGTGCATGTGTAGCTCGATGTGTTTTCTACGTTGATGTTGAACTGGTTCTTTGGCAAGCTTGATGGCACTCTGATTGTCACACCAAAGGCTGGTCGGATGCTGATGCTAGAATCCAAACTCTAAAAGGATCTGTCGAAGCCACAGGGCTTCCTGACTTGCATTTACCATTGCTCGGTACTCTACTTCTGCGGAAGAAAGTGCAATAGCCTGTTGTTTCTTATAGGCCCAAGTGACAGGTCCTGAACCAAGGCTGAAAACATAACCTGTAGTAGACTTCTGATCATCAGGGTCGCCAACCCAATCTGAATCAGTGAAACCAACCAATAAAGGAGTCCCCCCTGAACTGTAATGTATCACGAACTGAACTATACCACGAACATAGCGAAGTATCCTTTTAGCATCTTTCCAATGGATTTCATGGGGTGTTTGCATATATCGGGAAACAAGACCAATAGAAAAGGAAAGATCATGATGGGTATGAGTCAAGTATAAGAGGCTACCAACTAACTGACGGTACAAGGTGGCATCAACTTCAGGAGAAGTACAGGTGGCAAAAAGCTTGACGCCAGACTGAAAGGGAGAAGGGGTTGGTTTACAATCGTCCATGTGAAAGCGATGAAGAAGGTCACAAGCATACTTAGACTCAGAAAGAAAAATTCCTTCATTTGTTTACAAAACTTGGAGGCCAAGGAAATAGTGCAAAAAACCTAAGTCTGTCATTTCAAATTTCTTCTTAAGACCGTTTTTCACATGGTTTAAAAGTTTTGAGTCACTACCAGTAAGGATAAGGTCATCAACATAAAGGACAAGGATTATGAGATGGCTTCCTACTTTCTTAGTATAAACATTAGGGTCAGAATGGCATCTAGAGAATCCAGTGGMAATAAGAAATCTATCCATTTTGGCATACCAAGCTCGAGGAGCTTGCTTGAGACCATAAAGAGATTTGTTGAGGCGACAAACAAGGCTATAGTCATTTTGGACATAGCCAGGAGGTCGTTCCATGTAGATTTCTTCTTGCAAATCTCCGTGCAAGAAGGYGGATTTAACGTCCATCTGATGGACCTCCCATTTATGTGAGGAAGCAAGGGCAAGAACAAGGTGGATGGAATTCATTTTTGCTACAAGGGMAAATGTTTCATTATAGTCAATTCCTTCAACTTGGGAAAATCCTTTGGCCACTAACCGAGCCTTGTGTCTTTCAACACTTCCATCTTATGCATACTTAGTTCTGTAGACCCATTTGCATCTAACAAGTTTTCTTCCTTTTGGAAGAGGTACAAGATCCCAAGTATCATTTTCCATTAAAGAACGATAGTCTTCATTCATTGTTGTATCCCAATCTGGATGACCTGAAGCTTCTGCAAATGTCTCTGGATCATGAGTTTCTGAAACTTGAGCCAAAAGAGAAGAGGCTCGCTGGAACTGTGAACATGTCCGACGCTGATCTGAAGGATCACCGACAAGATCACCAGCTACTTCTTGTCTTGAACGGACCCATCTAGGAAGCGATGGAGTTGGTGTTGGTTCAGGTTCAAAGGACTCATCTGGAGGAGGGTGAGCAGGCAGAAGTGGATTTTCATCCTCGATGTCATCCTCTGAAGAAGAAACCAAATCATAAGAAGGCACAAACACTGAATATGGATCGCAGACCAAAGAAGGCACAATTGTTGAATTAGGCTCGTAGGCCAAGAGATTTTCATCAAATTTAACATCTCTTCTAATAATAATTTCATTACAATGTGATTGAAGAAGTCTTTAACCTTTGACATCTTCAAAATAACCAACAAATATACACTTCTCACTTTTAGGCTGCAATGCTTTCCTTTTCTCATCAGGAATGTGAGCCCATGCTATACTGCCAAATACACAGAAGTGACTTACATCTAGTTTAATTTTAGTCAAGCTTATTCCGATGTTATATTTTTAAGAGCCTTTGTGGGAGTGCAATTTACTATGTAATTTGCACAGTTGATGGCTTCCTCCCAATACTTTGGACTTAATCCCTTAGATTGGATCATACAATTAGCCATTTCTTTTAATGTGCGCTTCTTTCTCTCAGCAACACCATTTTGTTGTGGTGTATATGGAACATTGTGTTGCATTTGGATTCCCTATGTAGTGCAGTAGCTTGTAAAATTATTGTTCACATATTCGCTTTCAGTATTTGTTCTTAACCTTTGAATTTGATGTCCAGATTTCTTTTCTACAAGTGCCTTGTAGGCCAAAAACTTCACTCTTGAGTTTTAAAGTAAACCCAAGTACGCCTAGAAAATTCATCAATGAAAGTTAAGAAATACTTGCACCCAGAAAAAGAAGGAGAAGAAAGTGGACCACACAAATCATTGTGAACAAGATGCAAAGGACCCGAGGCGTGCCAAGAAGCACGTTTGTCAAAATTGTCCTGATGATGTTTGTCAAGAACACAACCGGCACAAACACCATCTCTGCATGAAACAAGAGGAAGACCAGTCACCATCTGTTGATTACATAGTTGTTGCAATGAGCGATAGTTTAGATGACCAAACCACTCGTGCCAAAGTTTTCTCAAGTCATCGCTATGAGCAACAAAAACTGATGAAAAAATTGATGACCCAAAGTGTTCAAACTTGTACAACCTGGTAATATCATTAGCAATTCCAGTTGCAAGAACATGCTTAGGATCTTTTAGATCCTTGATTACAACTTGGTGAGGTGAAAACTCGATGGTTTTACCTTCACCTAAATCAGTGATTTGATATATTGATAGAAGGTTACAAGAAAGACTTAGAACACATAATACATCATTGAAATGACCATTATCTACTTGAACTGTTCCAGATCCTACAACACTAAGAGATCTATCATCACCAACAAATATTTTCTTGGTGTTACATTCATTTAGAGAAGAAAATATGGTTTTATCCTTAGCCATATGATAAGATGCTCTTGAGTCAATAAGCCACTCATCAGAAGAAGAAGTAGTAGTAGAATTTGAATTGAAGGAGAAACCAGAATCAGAAAGTGCATGTTTGTGAGAAGAAGAAGTAGAATCAATACTGATGTTGTGCTTCTTCATCGCTGCTTCTAAAGCTGCCATCTTCTTGAAACATTTGGACTCATCATGACCATCTTTATCACAAAAGTTGCAATGTCTATTAGTATTCTTACTTTTATATTTTTCTCATTTGTCACTAGTAGGAGCTGAAGCTGTTTGAGCAGGTTTGGGACCCTTGTGTTGTTTGTTGTTGTAGCGAGGATGTTGCTTCTTGGGATACTTGGGTTTATCTTTCTGCTGGGCAACTAAGGTTTTGTTGGAGGGACTTGCAGTGTTGATCACTCCAAATTGTACAAGCTTATCTTCCTCTCGAATCAAAGAAGCACAAAAGGACTCAAGACTGGGTTTTTCATAAGCTTCTTCCCCTAGAGCCTCTCTCATGGCATAAAAGGTAGATACAAACATAGAAAATGCACTACCTAGCTTAGAAAGAATAATATAGATGCAACGCTCTTCCTCCATCTTTATCTTACATTCTTCACATAAAATTCTGAGTGTTTTAAACCTAGATAGATAGTCTCCAAGGCAAGAAAAATCATTTGGACTCAAGGTTGGTATTTGATTTTCTAACTGTTGTGATCGAATAATATTGAGTTTACCAAACACAGATTCAATCGTGTCACAAGCTTCTTTGGGGTCATCAATATCTTGAAGGTGGTACCTTAAATCAGGAGAGATGGAAATTATGATTAGTCCACGTGCTTCGTCATTCCTATTATCCCACTTGGCTTTCTTATCAGCATCAATGGGTGCTTTTTCCTTTCCCAAGGTAATCCGGTACAAGCCTTTACTTCTTAATAAATCTTCCATATGAGATTTTCATTGAAAGTAGTTGTTGTTGGTAAGAAAGACAATACTTGTAGAATCCATATTAAATATGCAGATAATGTAGATTTAAAAACTGAAACTGATGATCTAGATGGAAAGATCTCGAAAAGTTATGTGGTTTTAAAAAAAATGGCACTAAAAACGGACTTCTGATGTTAGATTTATGCCCTTTTAAAAAAAGACACAATCGGTAACCAAATGACCACGTGATTGTCTAAGTTGATTTATGAAGTGACCCACTTTGATAAAGAGAAGTGGGGATCACTTTTACAATGAAGTTACTTTATAAAAGAAAAGTTGCATGCAAAATAAATAACTCTAAAATAAAATGTTAAAGCTACTTATAGTGATTCACTTTTATACTTGAAGTGAAATACACTTTACAATTTTAGCATGAACTTTTTCAAAAAAAGTAACAAAAGAGAGACTTGAACTCAAGACCTCTTACTTAATAAGGCAACTTTTAACCAAATGATCTAGCAAAACATATT
>JASDQU010109021.1:133865-145539 GCA_032191745.1 Picea mariana | reverse complement strand
TAATGTTCAGAAGGAGGATTGTTTTTGTTGTTGTTGGAGAGCGTGCTAAAAAAAAATTATTTTCACACAAGAAAAAAATTTCGCTTCTCAATGACAACAAGGGTTAGATCTCGGTTAGCTTACCTGGAAGATGCACATTTTCTTATCTGTTTCTGATTTTCCTAGATCGCACAGGGCGTGGGGAAAAGATAATACACAGATCTAAAAGAGTAGCAACCTGGAAATAAATAAAACAAAACCGAAATAAAACCAAAATACTACTCTGTAAAAAAAAATTAAAAATGTGTATTCAAGCTTTATACCTCCGGATCTGACTGTAATGATCGTATCTTGGGAAAACGAAAACCTTTTCAAGTGAAATGAAAAGTGTTCCTAACTGAAACGAGTGCTCCGGATGCAACGGAACAATCCTCTCAGCCCAAAAATGTACGAAAGTGACAAAAAATGGATATGAGGCAAATCAGCTTCACGATCTCGATCTACAACAGGAGCGGGTCTTCAAACAGGCTCTGATACTATGTTCGACAACACAGGTATTCCAACAGAGGATGAAAACCTTCAGTAACCACTCACATAACGAGATCAAATATCAACACACGGATGTTTTCACGTGGTAAAACCCCTACGGGGAAACATCCATGGCCCCAGCCAACGCAACCACTTGGAGCAATTTATTAATGCAAAGAAAAAGATTACAAAGAGATTTTACAAGAGAGTTTCTCACAATTGATCATCGGAAAATGACCCTCCATGCTCTTTAAATAGAGATCATTGACCAATCGGGGGTTAAGTCACGGATCAATAACCGTTAAGATCGAGGAGAGTATGAACCGTCGGATCACTCTATGTCGGGAACATATCGTGACCGTCAGATTTCCCAACTACAAATGCATACTAATGCATACTAAAGAAACACACTAGAAAACACACTTTTACCTAACGCCACAATAGACCAAGTAGATCTTACTAACTCCTAAGTGTCTAAATATCCTAACAAACTTATTTAGTTGGTTTTTCTAGTTTATGATATTATCGATACTATTTACCAATCTTAATTCATTCATCTTTAGTTTTCTTCTATGTGAATTTGTATGCCAAAGATTATGGGGAACACTAAAGTCCCCTATATTAGCTATTACTACAACTTCTCACATAAATTACAGAGTTTCACCTTATTTATGTGTAGTTGTATGAACTTAATTTAAATGTTGTTTATGTTATTTTAAATGAATTTGTCACCACCTAGCCTCAATTTGTATGCCATGACCATTTCACTTGAAGGTGATATAGTTGGATATCCAAATCCAAGGTCATATGTATGAAGACTAATGATTTTTGAAAATTTATAACTTGACTATGAAAAGAACTCTAAGATCCATATGTGTCTTTGTTGATGTAGATTAGCTCAAATTTCTTTTGGGATGTTAGGTTATGAACACTATGTGGACTTGCCATTAGATGGTTTAACAATAGTCAGGGGGAATAACTTACCCATGTAGAAAGTAGTTTCATACTAGCCACATCAAACGTGGATATGTCGTTATGAACATTATTAATGCTTTTAGATGAGATATTTAATTTCCATATACATCAAGAGATGCAAATACATTGTCAAAATAAAAGGGTCTCTTTATTAAACGAGATTCATCATAGATAGTTAACCACACTGAGTGCTCCCTAAAAATGTTAACAATGATTGAATAGACACTTTGATGATATATTAATCACATAATGAGGAGTAGATAAATGGTATCAAATCTAATAATGGAGTTAAAAGGATTACACAAGAATCTAGGTTAGCATTCATTCTCAAGTAATTCACATTGTTACATAGATGTTTAGAGAAAAGAGATTGCATAGCCATGGGTCTTGTGACAAATGTGGATGACTAGTATGTTATTAAAGACAAGAATTTGGGACCGCTTTCATTTGGCATGCTAGATACAAACTACTATTTCCTTGCAATATTTTCTCATCCAAATTGGAGAGTGGTAGTTTAGTACCTTCGCTAATAAAAAAAATGTTGGATTTCAAAACAGGTTCTATCCTAAGGGTTGAATGCATTAACTAATTTTAATGTTCATATACAAAAACAAACCATAATCACAACATTACATTCTTGGGAGAAAGGGTGAATTTGGTCCATCGGTGTTCTTCAAAGCCAAATTATATGGCCATGGGAATAATTTCAAATGTTCTGGAAGGAGAGATAGTGCACTTTGCACCACTAAATGGTAAAAAATTTAGAGTTTTAAATGAGACAGTATTCATTAAGTATGAAAAAATTCACATACCAAAAGGTTCTCTAGAGTTGGTATGCAAACTACTTTCTTGACCTTATTGGTTCCCCCTTAGATGTGATATTAAAGGAAAGAACAAATGAAATTGAGATCAAATTACGATATGCAATAGAAGAAAATCCTCTACATTTGAAGTATCCACCTATGGGTATTGTAGATTGTGATGATCTTCAAAATGTGACAACAATGACATGCAACCAAATGAAACACCAACATATGAGTGCATATCCAAAAAGTAAGTTGAGTATAAAATATGTTGAAACATTTGATGAAATTTCTTTCACTATAGGAATGCACATTACACCTTGTTGTAAAAATGGTTGTATTTCTAATATAGCATAGTGTCAGAGGTTGAGGGTATTAACAAGGTGTGTCAGAATGAAAATTCAAAAAAAGAGATTTTGTATTAAATGCTTTGGCATGAAAAGTCACTATTTCGAGACAAGGATAAATAAAGAAGAGATATCTACTTACATTAGATGTCTATCAAAATTAATGGTATTGGAATTATGGAATAAAAGGAATCACTTTCTACCACTATAAGAATGTTTAAAAATGGTGACTTGAAGGTAGTGAATGGTAATAATGGATCACAAAATTACAGATCTAATATTATTGTAGCAGTATCTAGTGTTAGTAATATTGTGGAACAAATTTCAAATAGAGATTCGCATATAACAAGCTTAATGCATCAAGATGGAATAAGGCCACAATCCCAATTCAACAAAATAATGAGAACTCAATTTCCAAATGTTGCGATCACAAAGAACAAAGTATTGGCAGGGTGTAATGATTATGTCTCAATCACCAACAAACTTAGGGCCATCACCGATCCAGTTGAAGTAGAATGGTTGCATGAAATTAAAATGGCCCATAAAAACTATCTTACAAGTTGTTGCAATGTGTACTATGCCCATATATTGAATTCAAAGAAATTTCCTAGCACTTACTTGAGCAATGTGCACAACAAGGCGGATAAAGAAAAGACTTCTATACCAAGGTTGTGTAAGAAGGAAAGGCTATTGGTAGTGTCATGAATCTCCCAATTTCTTTGAATATCATACCTGCACATGGATAAAAGACTAGGGGATTTGGCCACATTAGCCTTTACTTTCTAAAGGTAGGTTCAAACTTCATTGCAACTTCATTAGCTAAATGCTTCAATGATATCGAAGAACCAATGGTGGATTGGTATGGGGATTTTTTGTACAAAAGGGGATTCACATCAAACCACCCATTGCATGATGCTCTATTATATATTGAATCTGATGAACTTATTTGTGGTCTACAAGCAAGATTATATGAAATCTCCTAAGATAAGTGTTGATAATACAAATTGTTATAGATCAAATAGAAAAATTCTAGTAGTTTATTGTTGTAAATGGATAATTTTCTATGCTATAACAAAATTCTCTATGTGTTTGCATTTTTATCCCTTTTAGTAGCAAGGAGGGTGTTTGACATTGTTGAAGTTGGTTTCCTCCTAGTGGGACACACACATGAAGACATATATATAACTTATGGGAGGTTGTTAGCTCAAATAAAGAAGAAAAGCATATTTTCACTACTAGAGATGATGAACACTTATAAAACATGTTAGGACCGCAATTCCTTTATCCCATATCTAGTTGATGAATTATTTGACTTTAAGATATGTGTGGATCCATAGTTGTTGGATGGTATATATAAGATAATTGGTATGAATGGGTGTCAATAATTCAAAATACAACTTGTGATGGCACACCAGTTATGCAATATAAATCCTTAGTTTGGGATTAAAAGTGGTTTCCTCCTATAAATCTATGGCATTTATTGCTTGATGGTTGTCTATATTTCTCTACAAGGAAACCTCAACTGTGAAATATGTAGGTAAAGAGATGTTGGACATCTATGTAACAATCCTAGAGATGAATTCTCTCCAAGAGAATATGTTGAGGGGAAAATTCCCATAGCATGATCATCAAACCCACATTGTGCAATATGGTTGGGTAAGGAAAAGGGAAATGTCTACAAAGATTCAAAAGCTTCTGTTGAGACATACAAGGTAGTGGTTCATTGGTGGAAGATCATGGCAACATTGAGAGAAAGTAAATTTTTGTAGAAAATTGTTTAAAAAGAACTCAATAGTGGATTGTTGGAATAGAAGGAATGACATCCATGAATGTGGATAACATCATATGGGCATGGTCGCCAAAGGAACGAGGGAAGGCATAGACAATAAAAATAAATGGGAAGGGATTTGAAGCAATTGAGGCACAATGAGAAAAGGTTGAAAACAATGGAGTGTGAGATTGATATTGCTAATGAATGAGAATTTATTTGAATAAATAAATTATATAGTTGTCATTTTTTAATGACTTCTATCATGTAAGGACTCATAAAGAAATGTAAGATTTTAATTAATTTCTATTGCTTTGGGTAAAACAATTGAAGGCTAGTTTCTCTCTTCTATCCTAGCTTCAGATGTGGGTTTTATCAATAAAATTTCCACAATAAACAAGTTATAGTGTTTGAAATTAAGGTGAACAAGTTGGTAAAAAGGACTAACTCATAGTTGTCATTTTTTTTATATGGAACCTTATTGTACATTTCCTTAAATATTTAGGAAAAAAAAGTACAACTTTATAATGCAATGATTGTTATCACTTTTTTTTTTATTGCATCTTTTCAATCTTGATGTATTTAGCATTATATGTCATAGAAATATTATGCATGCATATACAAAAATAAAATGTTAATTGTTACCACCCAAACTTGCATCCTTTGTATATATGCTAGTGGGGCTAAGCACAACATGGCAAACACACCATTGTCACCTTAGCACCATTTCCCCTTCACTTTAGGCCAACTCCTTAAAGCCAAGGGGGGTATCACAATCCATGGAAAGAACCTGTACAGTACCTTGTGGTATCTTACAATACAAGTCACTTCGAAAAAAACACCTTGATAAATAGTTAGATAGACCAATGCCAATGGAATAACCAAATGACTTGAGAATATTCAACTAAGAACTAGGGAAATAAATACCAAAATATAAAGAAGGTAAGGATCTAATTAATTAAGTGATGAGATTTGAAATAAATATGCTACAATAGAAATAAAAACCAACATAATGAAATCACTCTTTAGATGGAGAAATAAGCCCTTTTTACCACACAAGAGTGAGATCTAATCACATAAACCAAGAACAAATGATATACTTGAGCATACCATGGAAACATAACAACCACACCATAATCCTATCCCACTATTGGGCCTCACTCCCATTCATTAATTTGGTCTTCGCCTTGAGCTCTACATTATGAATATTTACAATGAATTTCACATTATTCACACATGGGATCATTATAACTCAACCAACATGGTTTGACTTCTATCACATAAACCAATAATACATTATTTAATATAATATATTCTAGTGGTTGAAATGAGGATATTTTAGTATTGTAGGATTAGTGTAACCCAACACCATTGGTTCCACAACACATTTATGTTGACTTTTCTCTGCATCCATCTTCACATTGAACATTATGGAAGAAGCACACGATCATAAGGGGAACAACCCTTTATTACTTGCACAATTGAGAAAAAACAAATCATGAGACAACCCATGTTAAAAAACATGTAATCTATGAATAACATACAACACCACCTCCTTTAATATCTAAAGTTTTGATCCCCAATACCGCATTAAGCTTAAGCCCATCTAAGGAAATGTCATTAATAGCATCTCATGGACTACCATAAAAGAGGAACCTCCTCTCCACATAGATGATATGCTGGATGTTCTACTTGCATAATAACAAATGCAACACTATCATCACAACCCTTGCTACAATCTCCATCACAACATGATCCACTACCACCCTTCCTAGGTTGCACATACCCAAATTTCCCTTCTAGATCCGTAGTTTATATCTTATTTCTAGGAAATGATGTTTCATGATTTTGGATGGATAGGAATTCTTGGATCAATAGATATGGTATCCATAAAACTTTCTAATAAAGGAAATTGGAGTATAAGATGTTGATATTTTCAAATTTCTAGAGGAAGCAGGTCTAAAATGAGACATATGTTATGTCTAAACTAGAAAATAAATCAAATAGAGCATCCATTATAATAACACCAATTTCATAAAATTGTTGGGTTGTTATATTCTTTGCAGTGAAATTCTAGTCGAGGTGGATCAACTGATAGTCGACATTGAAGGTCGAGGTGGATCAATTGATAGTCGACGTTGAAGGTCGAGGTGGTTCGATCGGGTAAAGATGAAGTTCAAGACATCGACAGCAAGTCAAAGTTCGAGGTGTTTTGACTGGGTAAAGTAGAAGAGGACAGCCAACAAGAGGTCGATATGCGGGCATGTGGAAACCGACTGAAGACTGAATGAAGGTCTACTGGTAGTCGACTAGTATTAATGACATCAAGTCGTCAATGTTTCGGATCCATAACAGGATCCATCATCAGGACAAAAAAGTCTGAGAAAAATGGTAAGAGAAGAGCCTTTCTTAAATAGTAATGAGGCGGGTGAAAAAATGTTCCGACAATCTCTGAACATTTTTCTCACCACAGAAACCTAAATGAGTCGACTAGTAATCTGACTTGGTAGTCGAATGTAACAGAATCTCAAGATTTGCGGGATTTGTATCCAATGATATGTGTGGATTTGTAACTGTTTTGGGTGCCTTTTATTTAGGTTTTTTCCTACTACAAATCCTATAAAGAAGGTGTGGTGTAATGTTGTAAAATCTAATATTTAGATGTAATCGTAAAGGTTGATGGTCATGTAGATGTAAGTCAAATTGGCTACATGGTTGTTCTTGTGAAAAGCAAGAGGGTATGATGTTGATTGTGTCTTAGGTGTGGACCAAGGTTAGACATGTAACCTTTTATTCTGAATGAATAACACAACAAGGAGAAGAATGCTCGAGGAATGTTGGTTTTCCTAGTTTGGGTTTCGAGGGTAAAATACATGTGTACTATGTGTTTATTTTGTCATTTAATTTCCTGATTATGTCTTTCTTCCTCTCTTCTACTAGGTTTAGCATGGAAGTGTTCCTCATTTCCTAACATGTGGTATCCAAGCTTGGTTTAACAACGTTGGATATGAGCTAAACCCTAGGTTCAGTAAGAGTCGTAAGTTAGAAATCTTTAAAGATTGTGTTAAAGAATGATGATCAACTCGAGAATAGAGATTGAAAAATTCAATGGCTACAATTTTGATCTTTGGAAGATTAAAATTGAATATCTCCTTGTAGATCGAGAACAATGGACAATAGTCTGTCCATGTACCATGTCAACTGGTATGTCGACGAAATAATGGGAGAAACTTGAGAGAAGAGCAAGGAGTATGATTCAACTTTTTCTTCTAGATTTGATACTGTCGAATGTCTCAGGTGAAGATTCGACCAAGAATGTGTGGGACAAGTTGGGGAGATTGTACCAGTTGAAATCCATGGTAAATGATTTGTTTCTCAAAAAGAAACTGTATCTTTTGAGGATGAGTGATGGTAGTTCAGTGACTGAGCATTAAAATTGTTTTAATACCATTATAAGTCAGTTATGTTATGTGGATATTAAAATCACTAAGGAGGAGAAATGTGTTATCTTATTATGTTCTTTTCCAGACTCTTGGGATAGCTTAGTCATGGCTATAAGGAGTAATACAACCACATTAGCACTAGAAGACATGTTTGCATCTCTACTATCAGAATAAATGAGAAGGAATAACATGGAAGGATCAACCAAAGATGCTTTAGTGGTGAGAGGCCAAATAGTTGACAGAGATAAAGACAAATTTTCCCGTAGAGAGTCTAAAATGAAGGGTAGATATAAATCCCATGTGCAGTTGACAAGAAGATGCTAGAAATGTGGTTAAGCTGGGACATAAAAAAGGGAATGCAATTCGAAGGAATTTGTAATGTCCCCAAGGCCGAGCCCAGTTGTAAATCTGATGTATGAAATGAATTGTAAATATGTGTTATAGGCTGGTGAGCCAAGTTTGTATAAGCTGGTGGGCTTATGTGATTGTTAGGCCAGAGAGCCTAAGGGTTGGAGGCCAAGGGCCTGATTTTGTACTTGTATGTATGCAGAACATTTAATAAAATTGTAAACACCGCCAAGTGCAGACCGACCACGATGAATGAGTGAAGGGGAACTGAGCATCCATAGAGAGGGCAAGGAATTAGAGGTTGGAAGGTGGGAAAAGGGGCTAAGTGTTTAGCTTAGGGAGCTTAAACCTGGGAATAATATTTTAATATTATTCCAAAAAGACATGTGCATTTTATGTTTTATCCTAAGTTTCTGGCAAGGGGAGGACGTACAAGGGTGATGCATGTTGGTGGAACGCATGCAGTTCCATGGGTGACAAGTGTCAACCCTGGTGCATGCGAATAAAGCGGCGAGGATGAGCCATGAGAAGGATTCCTCCTCCATTCTACCGAATTGCCTGAACGCGTACGGAGCCTTGGATAATACGACCAACCCGACCCCTACAGAGAAATCCTCGTGCGTTCCTGAGAGTTGAAAATCTCATGTTGTCTTTGATAATCTGTGTGCATCCTCTATCCGACTGATCGAACCCATGCATGGAGGCTCTGTTCTAAAGCCATGACTGTGAGACCATCCTATGATTGCTGAACCAGTTTGGGAAAGCCTGTGTCTATTTTCCCCGTGGGTTGTTGTGGCCACGCAGTACTGGACTGCGTGTGGCTTGTTGGCCTGTGAGCGATTCTCTCCAGGTGAGAGAGTGTGCAGAGGAAGGAGAGGACTCCTGGAAGGAACCCTATAGCTATCACAGAGCCCAGAGACTTCCGGTCCAGTCTGTTGCTGTAACCCAAGGCAAGGGAGGTTAGCAGCCGAAGGACTGTCCAGGTGATAGAGAAGGTGTATACTCTTGGGGTGTAACAGGCATGTGGGGAATGAGGGTCTATGGACAGTGAGCGTGAGAGGTTCCTGGGAGAGAATCCCATCCTTGTGGCTGTGTGTTGTTTTCCCTATAACCTCAGCCTAGCCTAGGATTCCTTGTCTAGGGGTGGAGCTTAGTCCCAGCTCGGGGGTGACCCACTGCTGAGCTTGATGAGAAGTGTGGTCTAAGGCTGGGAGGTTCATGGAAGGCCTGCACTTGGTTGGTGGAATCTACCATTGTTAAAAGATAAGTATCTGATTATTCTTTATTCATGTTTTGCATGACTGTGTTGCTTATCTTACCATGAATTCCACTATGTATATGAATTAATATTAAACGCTATTGATTGTTAATTATAGCAATAAATAATATGTTTTACTCTGAGCTTAAATGTGTTTATTTGTTTAAATGCATGTGGATTATATAATTCTTGTATGAATTATGTACAAGTGGTGTTATAGATTTATTTTAAGAGCGTTTAAGACTTGGTAGCCAGAAAAGGTGCACTACAGAACTGGAAGTCAGTACAGGATCCGATGAGAAGCAGTCGACTGAGAGAAAGACGACTCCAAATAAGGGAGGCGATGTGTACCTGGCATCGACCATTACATAGTCTAATCAAGATGTTTGGTTGATAAAATTAGGAACATCATATCATGTGACACCACACAGAGAATGGTTCTGCAAATATGAATGATATGAAGGAGGATATGTGTTCTTAGGGGATGACTCAACAACCAAAATTGTTGGGCCAGGAAGAGTTCGACTTGTACTGTAGGATGTGAGGAGCAGAACCCTTCCAGGTGTTCTACACATTTTGGTTTTGGAAGGAAACCTGATATAAGTTAGCTAGATGAGTGATGTAGGGGTGCACACTCTATTTCAAAACAATTCATGCAAGATGGTCATATGTGCAATGGTCTTAATGAAAGGAGTTTGGATTGGAACCCTATACAAGTTACTAGGGAGTGTCGACTCAACTGGATGAAACAACATCAGTGTTCCTGAAGTTGACTTGACTTCAAATCGACTCGAATCAACTCAGGATGAATCAATTCAAATTGAATCGACAAGTCATTAGAAAGTCGACAGGACCATGTATGGCACACGGGGATGGAACACATTAGAGAAAAAGGACTTTAAGCTATGCATAACAAAGGTATGGTTGAATATTTTCGTGAATTTAATTTAGAAGTCAACTTTTTTGAACATTGGATATATGGAAAACAAAGTCGAGTGAGGTTCTCATCTGGAGCGACAAGGGAAAATGGGATTCTAGAGTTGGTTCATATTGATGCGTTTGGATCTGTTTTAGTTCCTTCACTTGGTGGATCCCTATATTATGTCTCCTTCATAGATTATTTTTCCAGGAAGACATGGATATATTTCATGAGGAAGAAATCATAGGTTTTCGAGAAATTCAAAGAGTTTAAATCTCTTGTAGAAAACGAGACAGATAAGAAGATTAAGGTGTCGAGGACTGAAAACGATGGTGAATTATGTGGAAAATAATTTGATCAGTTCTGTAAGAAGTGTGGCATAACATGCCAAAATACCACACCATATACCCCACAACAAAATGTAGTTTCTAAGAAAATGAACAGAATTTTGATGGACAAGGAAAGGAGCATGCTTAGTGGTGTTGGTCTCGTACAAGAATAATGGGCGGAGGCAATCGAAACTACAAAATATTTGGTGAATATGTCTCCTTAATCGATGCTAGTCGACATGAATCCACATGAGGTATAGTGTTACCCATAATTTTGGTCATCTTGATGGTGTATTGATGATGGTGTACTCAGGCTCCTAATAAGAACTTTCTCCTGAGAAAAGTGACATTCATCTCTTCCCAGAAAACATATTTTTGAAGAGAGTTCGCAGGTTGCTTATGTCCTAGGGTGTGAGAATGTCCCATTCTCGCAGGCTGCCTTCAGCTATTGTGCGAACTTCTCGCACTGTGCTACATAGATAGGGTGCGAACTTATTCTCAAGCTTGGAAAAAGATGGAGTCTCGATGGTTCTAGAAGGGAATCTTCTAGAGAATGGGTTGGCATTCGAATTGTTATCTTTTTACTGGTTTCCCTGATATTGTGGGATCATTCTTATCCAAGTAACCATCTCATCCTCTCCTATATATTGATGGGATTCTCATGGAAAATGTAGTGTCCCCAAGGCCGAGTCCTTTATAAACCTGATGTATGAAACAAATTGTACATATGTGTTATAGGCTGGTGAGCCGAGTTCCTATAAGATGTAGGCTTATGTGTTTGTTAGGCCAGGGAGCCTAACTATTGAAGGCCAGGAGCCTGCTGTTGTACTTGTATGTATGCAGAATATTTAATAAAATATAAACACCGCCAGGTGCAGACCGACCACGATGAATGAGTGAAGGGGGACTGAGCGTCCACAGAGTGGGCAAGGAACTAGGGGCTGGAAGGTGGGAAAGGGGCTGAGTGATGAGCCTAG
>JASDQU010109021.1:100499-131750 GCA_032191745.1 Picea mariana | reverse complement strand
GTGTTGGACTCGAGTGGAAGGATCCTTGTTTGTTGAGAAAAAGCTGAGTTAGCCTGTGCATGGATTCCTTGTCCCAAAGACTCGACTGTGAGACCATTCTGTGTTGTTGAACCAGTGAGGAAACCCGTGTTCGTTTTCCCGATTGGATGTGGTGGTCACGCAGTGCTGGTCTGGGCATGGCATACTGGCCAGAGTAAGCCTGTGCTGAGCTTGTGTATGGCCTCTCTCCAGGTGAGGGAGGTGGTTGATGTTGGAAGAGGCAGGTTGTTAGGCCTGCAAGCAACTCTTTCCAGGTGAAAGAGTTTGCTGAGAAGTGGTTTCTTCCAGAGAGTGTCCAGCACCAACTACGGGCTCTGAGACTTCCTGATCCGGCCTGTTGCCGAGACCCAGAGAGGGAGGTGTATCACCGATGGACTGTGCGTGTGAAGGTGTATACTCCCGGGCGGAACAGGCATGTGGGGAATGAGAGTCTGGTAGTAGTGGGCGTAAGATGGCATCTTTGGGAAGAATCCTTCCATATATTTTTGTGTTGTTTTCCCTGTAACCTCAGCCTGAGTCTAGATTCCTTGCCCTGGGGTGGAGCTCAGTCCCAGCTCGGGGGTGACCCACTATTGATTTGATGAGCAGTGCGGTCTACGGCTAGGAGGTTCGTGGGAAGCCTGCACTTGGTTGGTGATTTCTACAGTTGTTAAAAGATAAGTATATTGAATTATGCTTTAATCATGTTGAGCATGACTGCACTGTTTATGTATCATGTTTTCCGCTGTGTAAATGAATTAATGATGAATGCTATGGATTGTTTAATTATAGCAGTACCCATATATTTTACTCTGAGTTTTAAGTGTGTTTAATTGTGTTAAATGCATTTGCTTATAAAACCCAGTATGAATTCTGTATATAATTCCATGTAAGGAATGGTAAACTGAGAGGTTTGGAAACCTGGGTAGTGAATGGGTACACTACAAATTGGTATCAAAGCAATTGGTACACTACAATTAGTATCAGAGCAATTGGTACACTACAATTGGTATCAGAGCAATTGGTACACTACAGAAAAGGTTAAGCAAGATTCATGTGAGAATTGGTGAAAGAATTGTGTGAAGGACCTAGCTTGAACAGGAGATTAGAGACTCTAGCAAGTCTATCAAGAGGAATTGGATCTTCTTCATAAAAGGATCGAGCAAGTGTGTGTCTGTTAGAACCAAGAGCCACCGAAAGGAAGCTTGCGACATCAAGGCGATCAGGTTGTGTCTTCTACTTTCGATTAATATGATACAGTGGCATGTCCTTTTCCCATAAAGTCATTCTTACTTTATTGTGTAATTCCTTGATCATACACATAAGTTGACGATTGAATATATTTTGTTATCTTCACTTTGGTTGGTTTGTGTTGTCTTGGTCTTGACCTCACGAGAGTGCTGAAGCAAAGCGGGAGCAACAGAGACCCTAGGAAGCGATACAAAGGTATGTCACTTGTTCCTCCCTACTAGCTAATTCAATGGTCATAACTTAGGGAAAGAGTCATGTCCTATCCCATTTTGTTCTAGATCCAGGTGGATCTAGGGAGATCTGTTAGTGTCTGCACGTACCGATTAGTCCGATAACAAAATTGGCGACTCCACTGGGGAGGATAACCCGTTTTCTTTGTGGTTTTTGGTGTTTTTCCTTGGCCATTTTCTCTTGCCTTACCTTTATCCATTCATATCAATCTATGAGTCTTTAGGATACCCTGATAGACACTTTGGGTCCAAAAGCCCCTTCAATTTTTTTGTCTTTTTCCAAAAATTTGCTTAGTTTCAGACATTCTCGCACTGAACCCCACAATGGCCTGCGAGAATACTTGGAGTTTGCACTTTGCTTTAAGGTCCAGTGTGAGGTTCTCGCACTCTGCTCAAAGCTATCCTGCAAGAATGACCCGTTCTCGCACTGTGTAACATTGTTAGCCTGCGAACCCTCTTTTCAAAATTTTGGATTTAAGAGTTTTGCATGTTCAGCTACCCAAATCAGTATAGGTGCCTGAAAAGAGCTTCTTGGACCATTGGTTGATGTTTTCTTGTCTTCGGATTTTGTGCACGATCAATCTTAGGAAATCAAAGGCTCTTCTTGTCTATCTTTTCTCGACTTTCATTTCTTGACTTTTCTCAGCAAAGATATACTCTCTGATTTTGGAATCTGAGTGCTTGTTTGGTTAAGAACCGGTGATCGGTTTGAAAGTTGGGATTCTTTGTCTTTCTCATTTGCTCATTATTTGAAAGATTACTGTTCTCATGCAATTGAAAAGACTAGATTGGTCTGCTTGTCATTTTTTGTTTCCATTGAAAGATTGGTTTGGGTTTTTGTCTATTGCTTGTTCGTTAGTTTTTGGTTTTCCTCACTTTCACCATCATGGTGTAGGTCCTTTTTGAAAAGTAAAAAACATTTTTCTTTCAAAAGCATTTTCGTCTTTGAAAGTATTGAAAATCAATTGTTGAAAGTATTGAAAAAGAAACAATAGAGAATTGTTATTATTGCGTGATTCGTTGCAATTGCATTTTAAAGGAAATTGTGTATCGTAGTTCAAGATTGGTCTGAAAAACTTCTCTTTCCCTCTCGTACATAGGATTCATTGAATGAAAATTGATATATTTCATTCCTATCTATGCATCGTTGGGTTAGAGTCTCATACAACATCAATTTCATCTCTGCTTCCTTTGAGTAACAACATCCCTTAATAACATTGCGCAATTATAAAATTTAAATAGTAACACTTTTCTAGGGCTCTATTACACCAACATTTAGCTAGGCTAGCGCTTTGGAATAGGTAGAGAGATACACTCTCCAAAGCACAAAACACACAATAGCATATTGTCTTAAGGAGTGTCAAATTCCATTTACAACATTTTGTCCTGGGAAGCCCTTCTCACACAAGGGTCAACCACGAGGTCGCATTGATATTGACAGAGTTACTCACCCTGCTTTGTTGATATCGGTCACGTATTATGAGGGTAACTTGGAGTTATACCCACAATGACGAGTGGAAGCCTTTTTGAGTTGATTTCAGGCTAGATACCCTGCCCTTGCATGTGGATCGGACTGTCGACTGTCCCCCAAGGCTTTATTGTTGTCTGTGGTAACCTTAGCGGCCTATCTTTCTAGGGTCTTACACAAGGTGACTGTGAAGGGGAAAGTCTTCACGGTACCTGGAATCGAAGTTGGCCAAACTCACTCGGGCTCCTTGGAGGGTATACCCACAATTATGTGTGGGAGCTTGCACCAGGGTGTAAGTCCGTTAAGCAGGTCTTTAGTGTAACTTTTCCACCCTAGCCTAGCCCCTTCTTGTCTCGTTGTTGCGATGTTGGATTTCATCACCAACTAGTGACTTTGGAATTAGAAGGTCTTGTTTTCTTGGTATTGTTTCCTAGATTTTGTTTACTAGCGCATGTTGTTTGTTTACCCAAGTTGACCATACGATTTTCTTCGTAAGTTTGTAACTCGTTCACAATAGATCCTCCACGTCATTCACGTAGAATGCAGGGTTTATCTCCAGATCATCTGGAAGGTTCTCAACCCCTGCCTACAATCTCACCTGAGGGCTCTCCTCGACAAAGTGAAGTCCAAGACGTTACCACACCAAAAGTGGAAAGAACTGACTCTCTAGAACATTTTCAAATTACCAATACTCGAGAGGACTTTCGACTTCACCCCGATTCTGAGCAACAGTTTATGCGAGTGAATTATTTCGGAGACTTAATTGTTGTGTCTTTTGGATCACCGATTGGACCCTTTCCAGGAATATAAGGCCAAGACCCTTTTTGGTCTATGGGAATTTTTAGACAGTACCTTTTTGGTGCAGGATCAGGCGTTGAAACCATCGTCTCACCTGTGATTTTCGAAACCTCTAACCTAGACACAATACCGTTTACTACTGCCTATTATTTTCCTGGTACGGACGCCCCACGATCTGACCACATCTTGACCATCCCTATTGAAATGGCCCATCACATAGATACTACGAGTATTCACACCGGGATTACTGCGGTTAGCCTAGCCCCCATCGGCACTCCACGTACGCCCAGCGTCACCCCGACACTACTGCCCGGATACCATGCGTTGAATGCTTCCATTCCCACTCCTATGCAAACCCCATCCGGCTCTCCTAGTGGTCCCTCTTCTTCTGGGCACTCTCTTCCCGGTTTCATTCCGATACTTCCTCAACCTGCTTTTGGAGGACCTTTCTCGTCCTCCACTGGTAGTATTAATCCTAGTGGCACTATTCTGTCATTCACACCAAATTACCAGATTCCCGTTGGTGGATAATTTCACCAAGGAGGTTTGACTCAACCCCCCCTTGGCGGGAAAATTCCTATTGGAACACAAATCCCAATTGGAACACAACCCCCAATTGGAACGTTGCCCCCAACTGGAACACAACCCCCGATTGGAGGGCAGACCCCACCTTATGGACAAAACATACCTCCATCCTTGGCCCAGTATTGGAATCATCTTATACAACATACTCCTCAATCTACAGGGGGGCAAAAACTTCCAGCTGCATCCGTGATACCCCCTAGTATAGGCCAACCATATCCAGGTACGTCCAATCCTATTTGGGGCTCAAATGCTCAAACTCATGTCCCTGTTCAAGGATACAATCCCATGAGCTACTATCCTCTACAACCACCACCGAATCTACCTGGGTCTTCACATTATATGTAGACTGCTTATGGTCCTACTGGTTTGCCGATGGGGCTTCCTCCCCAAAGCCACCAGTACCCGCATGTGAATCGACAGTTACCCTTCTTGGCCACTTTGGATCTCCCGGACTTGTCGAGGATTTTAAATGATCCAATTCGTCACTCTCCCCAATGACCCGCTATACTAGCCAAGCTACCATCAGACATCCCTAAATTCGATGGCAAAGTGGGAGAGAACCCGAACAATCACGTCATGACTTTTCACCTCTGGTGTTCATCCAACTCGTTGATGGATGACTCTATTCGTTTACGTATTTTTCAATGGACCCTCACAGGTTCTGCTGCGAAGTGGTATATAGAATTACCACGAGGTTTCTTCGCTAACTTCAACACCCTAGCTATGGATTTCCTCACCCACTACCAGTTACCAATCCGTTATGAAATGGGGACCGAGATTTTGAGTTCTTTCAAACAAAACAAAGCCACTCATATATCCGATCACATTCACGAGTGGCGACGGAGACGACGTCTCATCAAACTCGAAATCCCCGATCAGTTGTTGGCAGAGTGGTTCACAAAATCATTTTTGAACGACATCGGTCGTGACATCGCCATGGGTGGAGTAGTCACGAAAGAGCAGGTCATAAGTCGTGCTCAATACCTTGACCTCGTTTACTCACAAATGGGTACCCTTTATGACTTACTACCTGACGCACCTCGTCCTTCCACTTCCACCACTTCAACTTTCCATGCCCAACCACATTTCGCCTCATGCACCAACCCCAAACCTGCTTCTTCTAATGTTCAAAATGCTCCATCTCCTGCCCCTCCCATTGACAAGACTTCTGAGGTAAATGCAGTTCAATCTACCCCAGCCGGTAAAAACAAATCCAAAAAGGGAAAGGGTAAGAATAAGGAGGACAAAAATACTTCTCAAGCAGAGCGAACCAAAACTCCACCTGTTGACAATCAAGATAAGCGCAAACCTCAATACCCTTGTCTTATATGTGGTGATGATCACTACACGAAGGATTGTCCACGACGCGCCGAGTTCACTACGTTCCTTCAAGGAGCCCCAAAACCACCTCCTCCGACCGTTTTTCCCAACCCTTCCCGTCTCAACAACAGACTCAATTGGTCATTCATGACCAACCCTCGCCTTCTACTAAATCCTATGTATTGATGTGTACTGGCGATTCAAAGCAGAACGACATTGCACTCACCACTCGAGCCAAAGATTATTCTCCCTCTAAAGAGAAGGTTGACGACCTACCTCCTTCACTGGTACAAACCTCTCCCGTGACTCCACCTACCAACGGTCCTCTTCATCTCGAACGACCGAGCCTTGACAAAGTTCTTCGACCCCCCCCAAAGGGCATCGTTCGGAAATCAACTTTCAATCCTCATGCTCGTGTTGCCCAGAACTACAGCATTGTTGAAGATCTGGCCCAAGCACCTTCTACGATGTTAGCCCTCGAAGTCCTTCAAAGTTGTCCCACACAACGAAAGGCACTGTTGAAAGCTATCGGTGGAATCGACCCGACGGATACAAATTTAATAATTTTTGACTTGAAATATCACATTCCAAGGTTACCCCCTCAACTCGTGTTCTAGATCCAAGTGATTGTCTCCGACAAAAACATTTGTCAAACCGTTATCAACGAGGGTGCCTCAACGTGTGTCATGTCTCTTACTTGCTGGAAATTCATTGGCTCTCCCTCTTTAAATGAATCCCAGAACACTCTCAAAGCCTTCAATGGCTTCGGTTTTAAGCCCTACGGTGTCCTTCCTTTGTTGCCAATCACATTAGAAGGAAAAACAGTCCAAGTTGAAGTGGAAGTCTTTGACGCTCCTCTTGATTACAATCTTTTGCTTGGCCGCAGCTAGATCGATTCCATGCACGCAATTGTGTCGACCCTTTTTCATGTGGTACGTTTCCCACATCAAGGGAAGGTAGTCAGCGTCGACCAATTATCCTTCTTTAACTCTGATACTCGTACTGGCAACGTATTTTTCATTGCTAAAACCCGACCGGGTTACAAGAACGTTGGTGTAGGCCTTCTCAAAGACTCTTTGTTAATGAGTACTTTCCCCATTCCACCACCCGATGTTCCACGCTCGTCCATTGCTTCAATCAACATGATCTCTACCTCAATTCAYRGAATTCCTGCGTCTCACGACCCATGGATGGTACCTGACCCTGGAGATCATCTTCGTTACAGYGACGAAATGCCATTAAGTCCGGTCGAATCTKCCTATCAGGCCATTCGATCGGCAACCCCTTCTACCCCCTCTCTTGGTGAGTTATCTCCATATCCCTTCCATGTCATTTTTCCCACAGACGAGATGATCATGTCTGTCATGGCGGACACCCCTTGGGATGATGGACATCATCRTTCCATCCTCTTCCTGGTGCAACATACCATTGAGAACTACCAATGGATCTCGACCCCATCAACCGTTGTCATCATCTCAACCATTCTCAAGTCCACACACAATGTGTTTTCTGAAGGGAACTTAAGCAATATCTCGCCCACTATTCCCCTCGACATATCCATCAAACTTGGAATTGTCGAAAATGTCCATATCGGAGCTTCGTGTTCCCCTGAGGAAATCGTCACCTACACGTCCCTTTTCAAAGCGTTTCGTGACATCTTCGCCTGGAGCTATGAAGAAATTCCAGGTATCGACCCCGACATTGTGATACATGAGATCAAGCCATACCCCAATGCTAAACCCATCCGTCAATGCCTTCATCCAGTTCACCCATGTAAAGCGGTTGCTATCAAGCTCGAAGTCAAGAAACTTCTCAAAGCCGGCTTTATTTACCCGGTGGCCCTCACTGACTGGGTTTTTAATCTTGTCCCGATCGACAAGAAACAAGGCACAATTCGTGTATGCATTGATTATAGGGATATCAACAAAGCTTGTCCCAAAGACAACTTTCCTACCCCCTTTGTCAATCAGATTGTCGACGATTGCGCCGGTAGTGAAATCTTATCTCTGATGGATGGTTTCTTCGGGTATAATCAAATCAACATTGTTCCCGAGGATCAACATAAGACTTCTTTTATTTGTCCTTGGGGTACTTTTGCCTATCGAAAACTCCCCTTCGGTCTTAAGAACACCGGCGCAACTTTTCAACGTGCTATGTCTTATGCTTTCCATGATATCAAGCACATCGTGCAACCATATCTGGATGATTTACCCGCTCACTCAATGCGTCGAGTCGATCATCCAACTCACCTCTGAGCCATTTTCGTCCGCTGTCGGTTTTATCGTATACGTTTGAATCCTCACAAGTGTGTTTTCTGTGTGGAATACGACCGACTTCTAGGCTTTATTGTTTCGCGTCAAGGGATCAAGGTAGATCCTTTAAAGGTTGAGGCGATCCTTACTCTCCCCCCTCCTTCTACACTTCACCAGTTACAAAGTTTGCAGTGGAAAGCAAAATTTCTTCATCGTTTTATCCCAAATTATGCTGAGATAACTCGTGGATTTACGTAGCTCCTAAAAAAGGGGTCTGAGTTTGTATGGGATCCCATCGCAAACAAAGCTTTCGAAGCTTTGAAATTGTCCCTAACACATGCTCCGCTTCTCTTTCCCCCCGATTACAGTCGCGATTATTTCCTCTACCTTGCCGCCTCGGATTACACCATTGGTATGGTTCTTGTTCAAGAGGATGATGTTAACGACGAACATGTTATCTATTACTTGAGTTGAAGTCTAACACCTACCGAAACCAAGTATTTACATGTTGAAAAACTGGCCTTGGCAGCCGTCAAAGTCGTCCAACGCTTTCGGCACTATATCGTCTCTCGCAAGACTACAGTGATTTCTAACTGCAACCCTATGCAACACATTCTCACGCGTCAATTTCTAGGGGGAAAATACTCCAAATGGATCGTGATACTCCAGGAGTTTGACTTGGAATTCGAACGCGCCAAGTCCAAGAATTCCTTAGTGTTTGTTGCGTTGATATGTGAATTTCCCTATTCTGAAACGGAAAATGTAGCAGCTATTTCATTACCCGATGAGTCCCTTTTCCTCATCAGCTCTGATGATATTTGGTATGGTGATATCATCATATATCTCCAAACCCAAACTTTCTAGCCAACTTTGTCTAGTACTGACCGACGTCGAATACGCTACCAAGCTCGTCAATATATTATCCTCGGGGATACTCTTTATCGTCGGGGGATTGACTCCATTTTTTGACACTGCGTAACGTTCGACAAAGCCGAGAAAGATCTGAATGACTTCCATTTTGGAGCCTGTGGTGGTCATATGTCTGGGTATGCTACTGCCCAGAAGATCTTACGAGCAGGGTATTTTTGGCCTTCTTTATTTAACGACTGCATAATTGTCGTTCAAAAATGCCATGCTTGCCAGACCTATAATCATAAGATACGGTCACATCCTACTCCTCTTCACCATGTGGTCTCTGTTGGTCCCTTTGTGAAATGGGGCATTGATTTCATGACATGTCACCCCCACTTGGCTGGGGGGCATGGATACATTATTGTAGCCATAGATTACTTTACGAAATGGGATGAGGCGATGCTGACATTTGACAACACTAGAAAGACCGCAACATTATTCATTTTTAATCACATCATAGCTCGTTTTGGTGTCCCCCAGGCTATCGTCACTAATCACGGCAGCCAATTTCGAAACTTCATGATGTCCAAACTTACTGAAAAGTTGGGTCTTTGCCATGAAAACTCAACGCCCTATTACCCACAAGCCAATGGCCAAGTCGAAGCAATTAACAAAGTTCTCATAACTATGCTCCGACAAATGATAGGGATTCACAAAACAAGTTGGCACACAATGTTGTTTTCGGCATTGTGGGATTACCAGACATCCGTCAAGTCCACTACTAGGTTTACACCTTTCCGGTTAGTCTATGGTTTGGAAGCCATTCTCCCGATTGAATGCGAGATACCCTCTTTAAAACTAGTTGTTGAACTCCTACCAAACACTTCTACTGAAGAAGAACGTCTATTGTATATTATGTGATTAGACGAAACTCGACGCGATGCTACCCTAGTCATAGAAGCTCAGAAAAAATGTGTCAATCCCCAATACGACAAACATGTCAAGCCTCGCGTTTTATCCGAAGGAGATCTCGTTCTCCTCTATGAACAAGATCGAGATATGCTAGGAGCTGGAAAATTTGAAGCCATGTGGCGAGGTCCTTATATCGTTAGACGAGTGTTGGAAAAACAGGCTTATGAGTTAGTAGAGTATGATGGTATCCCTTTGAGTGAACCTAGAAATGGGTTGTACTTGAAGAAGTACTATGCATAAGCTCACTTGTGCACAAGTACCTGTATTTTTATTGTATCATACTTCTTGTGTGTTACTGTAGCTTGCTTTTGTCATTATCTGGTCTCTACCCTTATGTGATGTTGTGTTTGATTTCCATATGTCGGATTCTTTGCTACCCTACATTGGCTTCGCTGATGGCGCTAGCCGTAGTACTCAGAACCTTGCTTCTGCTGCATGGGCAATTTACGCCCCTACAAATGAACTTGTCTCCTTACGGGGTGTGTGTCTCGGCCGTGTGACCAACAATATTGTAGAGTATAGTGTCGTTATTGAATTTTTGATTGATGCTATCTCACTCGGAATCCGTCATTTGGTTGTGCGACTCGATTCGCAACTTGTAGTACTACAGTTAAGTAATGTCTATACTATTTGAAGTCCTACTATGTTACGGGTGTATTTGCGAATTTGCCTCTTCGAACGTTATTTTGATTATATTGAATATCAACATATTCCTAGACGTCTAAATACATTAACTGATGCATTGGCTAACTATGTATTAGACAGACATTTGGGTCATTTATAAATCAATCACATCAATTTTCACACAACACAAGATAAACCGGTAGAAGTTGTATGTATATATAACGATCAAAAGAGTTTTTACAAAAAAGTTTTATCCGAGGACCAAAATTTCAAAATCTGAAGCTCATAGCTTCTACAAAGTGACGTCATGGATGACGTTCACAGTAACACATGACTTCCCGGCCAACCCTACGAAGCAGTCGGCCAATGGACTCTGACACTCCTACTGTATGACGCTGATAACGTCGTGAACCTCTCCAAGGGGCATGTCTGGAATATCTATTGTCAAACCCTCTAGGTTTTGTTCCACCACTTCATAATCTTCGGCATCCCATCGTGGCACTGGAGACACATCTCCTCGTCGCTGAATAGGAGAAGTACCAGGAGGTCGGTAAGGCCCCACGTCTGTGTCATTCAAAAAGAATTTTGTATTTAGACCTTGGATGAACATATCAAAAACATTTTCATATGATAAAATTCACAAAAACATTTAAAAAGGAAAAAATATGTACTTCTTACCAAGTTCCCCCCACTGAGTGCCCTTGGGCAGGACCAAGTTTGGATCTCCTCGGAAATCCAACTCGGCATAAGCATAATCATCGACCATCATCATCTGTGGTCGCAACTAGTTGAAGAAGGTATCATTATATTTGATAATTGGTCCAGCCACATGTCGGGACATGAGCTGACACCATCTCAGCATTCTTGGATCTATTGGAGCTGGTAAATCCCACTCAACCTGCAGCCTCAGCAAGGGAACCCTCTCAAAGAAGAAGGACACTAACAAAGACCCGTACCCAAATTGCTTTAGGTCACCTCGCCTACATTTGGTCAATTGCCTCTTCATGCTACGAAGCACTGCATCTTCCCAGTTAAAAACCCAAGGCTCAGTACACTCTATGGCATACTGAAAGTAGCTCTGGAGAGCCATGTGAGGAGAAGCGCTCCCAGCCATACGAGCAATGGTGAACAAAATAGTGCGGAGGGTCAAATCCCTCACTCCCCAAATGGCTACTTTCCCTTTGCTCCTCTCTGCCTCTGGAACACAGTGTAAGCGGCAGTACTCACTCATGGGTAGCCCACCTCCTCTGCTACTAGTCAGGCTCGCGTGGTACCCATGTCGTGACAGTCCTGTCAAGAAGTAAATGTCCTCAATATCCAAGGACAATGTGTGGACCCCCACATGGAATACTTGCTGGTCGGGATCCCACATATGCACAAGGTACTCCAATAACCTGACTTGGGCCCTCATGCCCAGGATACGAAAGAATTTCAGAAGACCACAGTTTTGTAAAGCGGCAACGGTGGCCGGATGATTTCCAGCAATGGCATCATCTTCTTCGTGCTCCCTTTCACACCATTCCAGAACCATGGTGATGGCCAAATACTTGCATAAGCAACACAAGAAGAAAGTTAATAACTCTATTCAACACTTGGTATCTTTTCATTGAGAAAAACTTAAAAAAAAAAATCCACTTTGTGATTCTCACAGGTGCCCTTTAGGCACAGTGCAAGTTTCTCGCAGATGCCTTTAGGGTCACCTGCGAGAATGAGGCATTCTCGCAGGTCCCGTGTGGCTGGCCTGCGAGAATGGCTGAGCGCGACTTTAACCCCCAAAACCAACTCAAAACTGTGTTTTTTGCCAATGAAAATGAAAAATTAAACCATGAAAAGGTAGAGGACAAAGATCTTACCTCACTGATGCAGACAGTTCGTCGAATGGATGCTCGTAACTCTCGTAATCAAGCGCCAAAATTCAAGGGCAAAAGAGGGGTTTTGGACTCAAATATTGGTAAAGTCAAAATGGTTATGGTAAAAAGGACTTTTACCTCTTTTATATTTACTTTTACCATTTGTTTGGATTTTATAATTGTTTATTTATTAAAACCTAATGCCTAATGCCCTTTTGAGTACAACTTTTGTAGGCGTAACGACTTCGATGTTCATGCACATGGATGCGGACATTTTTTCTTCTTCATAGCATGTTTTGATTGTTTTTTATGGTTTTTGTACAAAACCTCGAGCTTGATCTTTGTCCATTCTCACGCTCGAAAATACATGAGAATGCGATCGAGCACACTTTTATCACTTTTTCAGGCTCAAAAAGGTTATACGAAAAAGGAACCCCCTTGGAGTCCTCTTTAATCTCTTTTCAGACTCTCTAAACATGAAAGGATATTCGAGCGGCCTTGTTATTTTCACGCTCGTTAAAGTATTTGAAGAAAGCATTTGTTGGGCGATAATTTATCTCTTTTTCGGTCTCATCAGACTATTTTATGAAAAAGGAACCGAGAGAGTTCTCTTTTAAGTGTTTTTCCAGACTTTATAATCATGAAAAACTTTTGAGTTTTCTATCTTTGGACTCGTTAAACAAACATCGACAGACCTGTAATGGGACCAAACCACTCCTTCCTAGGGTTCGTTAAACATACTCCGAAGGACTTATCCAAAGGATAAGCTTATATCAACAAGCATATGTTATCCTCCTCAAGCTTGCGTAAAAATAAAGAGGTACTCGCCAGAAATGGTGGGGGAAAATTTGGGAAAGGGACGTGTTCTCGTATTCATATTAATTGGCAGTAAGTGTCGCTCTTGAACATGACACCCCCCTATTCATTATTTGAAGCCGGTTTGTGAAATACATTTGTCTCTCATTCGATTTTCTACAATGTCATACCCTGCGTCGTCTCTGAGTCAATGCTACCAAATCATTGGTTGTGTCATTCATATGTTCAAGAGAAGTTCAGTTGAAACCTCTATTGAGTCAGCTATCTGCAGTTGTCCATTCTCTTCGTGTCGGCCTTCCCTGTGTCCAGTCCAACTTACATCATACTCTATTTCACCTTCAAAATATGTTACTCATTTTGTGTCATTGATGGGGGATACATCAAGGCCCTCCTGTGATGAGTTTTGTTCTGTTGAATTCAGCTCATTATCCGGAAACAAGACTTAGAAATTCTTTGGTACCTTGGAACCTACATGCCTCAATGGCAGATTTCCTCACTTTCGACAGTGGGTTTACATCATTGACCCCTGATCGAAAGATTCTGTCGGATGTTCGAACTCAACTCATTCATTCACATTCGATGGATTGTACTAGTGTACCTTGGGAGTCATTGACATTAATGGTGATTTCCCTCACACTTGTTAACAGTTTCATCAATGACCGGTAATCAAGTGGTTTCTACCATGTTCGACTTCAACACATGTAATCACATGGTTAGATTCGTACTTTTGGGCGACGAGATTGAAGACCCTGGATATCATCTCTTTGTCCAGGTTGCGATGGAATATGTATAATTTGTGACACATAGATCCACTTTGTATGTCTCGTGGCTATGTCGTCTCAGTTTGAATTTTCTTGCATAGATACACAGTGTATTCCTGGTGGCTATGCTATATTTTGACGGCATGGATCCACAGTGTATGATTGGTGGCCATGACCTATGTCTATAATTTCATCCATCTGTGATCTGAGTATGGGAATGCCTACCTCAGAACTAGTATGATATTCTGTAGATGATTGGTTGTTCACAGGTTTCCGATTAGGTGCGCTCCTGGTTTCTAACACACACACACAGTTTACAAAGTATTTTGGTTGTCACTGATTCCGACCTCATACTTTGGGGGGCATTCTGTTACCCATAATTTTGGTCATCTTGATGGTGTACTCAGGCTCCTAATAAGAACTTTCTCCTGAGAAAAGTGACATTCATCTCTTCCCAGAAAACATATTTTTGAAGAGAGTTCGCAAGTTGCTTATATCCTAGGGTGCGAGAATGTCCCATTCTCACAGGATGCCTTCAGCTAGGGTGTGAACTTATAGCATTGTGCTACATAGCTAGGGTGCAAACTTGTTCTCAATCTTGGAAAAAGATGGAGTCTCGATGGTTCTAGAAGGGAATCTTCTAGAGAATGGGTTGGCATTCGAATGGTTATCTTTTTACTGGTTTCCCTGATATTGTGGGATCATTCTGATCCAAGTAACCATCTCATCCTTTCCTATATATTGATGGGATTCTCATGGAAAAGGCTAAGCAAGATTCATTGGAGAATTGGTGAAAGAATTGTGTGAAGGACCTAGCTTGAACAGGAGCTTGGAGACTCTAGCAAGTCTATCAAGAGTAATTGGATCTTCTTCATACAAGGATCGAGCAAGTGTGTGTGTGTTAGAACCAAGAGCCATTGAAAGGAAGCTTGCGACATCAAGGAGATCAGGTTGTATCTTCTACTTTCGATTAATATGATACAACAGCATGTCCTTTTTCCATAAAATTCATTCTTACTTTATTGTGTAATTCCTTGATCATACACATAAGTTGACGATTGAATATATTTTTCTATCTTCACTTTGGTTGGTTTGTGTTGTCTTGGTCTTGACCTCACGAGAGTGCCAGAGAGAAGAGGGAGCAACAGAGACCCTAGGAAGCGATACAAAGGTATGTCACTTGTTCCTCCCTACTAGCTAATTCAATGGTCATAACTTAGGGAAAGAGTCATGTCCTATCCCATTTTGTTCTAGATCCAGGTGGATCTAGGGAGATCTGTTAGTGTCTGCACCTATCGATTAGTCCGATAACATATGGTCTAGTAAGAAGCCTTCCATTTCACATCTCAAAGTATTTGGCTGCGATGCATTTGTGCATGTTCCCAAGGAAAAGAGGAGCAAGCTGGAAAAGAAGGAAGTCAAGTGTATTTTTATTGGATACAAATAAGGAATAAAATGATATAATCTTTGGGATCCTGCATCAAGGATAAAAATGTACAATCGAGATATGGTCTTCAGAGAAGTTGTAAGTAATTCCAAGACTGAAGAAATTGTTTAGACCGAGAATAATCCAGAGAAGGTGTGGTTTGAACTAAGGAACAAATAAGATGATTCAGATGAGTCGACTGAATCAAAAGAAGAGGTGGAAAAATTGACCCCAGTTGTAAGGAGGTCTGAAGGAATAAGAAAACTGGTCAAAAGGTATAGTATGCATGACTTTCATTCCACATTCATGTTAACGACCACTGACGATGAGCCTAAGTAGGTCAGGGAGGCAGTTGACTCAACACAGTGAAAATCTGGAAGGATACCATGGTCAAAGAGATGGAATCCTTTCACAAGAATGAGACATGGAACTTAGTCAAATTACTTGGTCAAAGAAATCATGTTGGTAGAAAATGGGTATTCAATAATAAGATGAATGCAGTAGGTCAAGTCAATAAATTCAAAGCTCGATCTGTAGAAAAAGGATATTCCCAATTCGAAGGAGTCAATGTCAGTGAGAATTTTTTCCCTGTTGAAAAATCAACTTCCATTAGAGTACTAATGTCTCTGGTTGTAGCATTTGATCTAGAAATAAAATATATGGATGTAAAGACAACGCTTTTACATGGGGACCTGGAAGAACAAATCTACATGAAATGATCTAAAGGATTTGTAGTAAAGGGAAATAAATATTTGGTGTGCAAAACGAAAATATCCCTTTATGGTCTAAAGAAATCATAAAGGATGTGGTACCAAAAGTTCGACACATACATCCTCATTTTTGGGTTTGTGAGAAGAAAAGTTGATCACTGCATATATTCCAAAGAAGAATATGGGTGTTTCGTATATGTAGCATTATATGTCGACGACATGTTGTTGATTGGAAACAACATGGATGCAATAAAGGAGGTGAAGAAGCAGTTATCCTACAAGTTCAACATGAAGGATCTCGATGTAGTGAACTTAATTCTAGGAATGGAGATTAAGAGAGATCGAGCAACTAGAAATATCTAGTTGAACTAGACGAAGTAAATTGAAACAATTTTTAAACGTTTCAACATGTAGGATTGCAAACCTGTGAAGGTGTCAATTCCTGTGGGAGAAAGGATACCTATTGAACAGTTTCCAAGGACACGTGACGAAATAGAGGACATGGCACATGTTCCCTATGCAAGTGTCATTGGTACTCTAATGTATGTGATGTTATGCACTCAAACAAACATTTCCCATGTAGTGGGAGTGTTGATTAAATACATGTTGGCACCTAAGAAGGAGAACTGGACAACTATCAAGAGAGTATTCAGGTATTTGTGTGGCACAAAATATTATTCTATATGCTACCAAGGAAAACCTGGAGGTGACAATGAATTAAATGTACATCGCTTTGTCGGCGTCGATTAGACTAGAGATATGGATCGACGAAGGTCGACTAGTGGATATCTGTTCAAAATTTTAGGTGGAGAAATCAGTTGGATGAGTAAGCGACAGAAGGTCATAGCCCTATCAACAATAGAAGTTGAATACATGGCAACCACTCATGGAAGAAAATATGTAGTATGGCTACAAAGGATGTGTTCAGGAATCAGGTTTAATTAGAGAGATATGAAGATAAATTGTGAAATTCAAAGTGCAATATTTCTGGAAAAGAACCTTGCGTATCATTCTAAGACTAAGCACATTGATGCACAATATCATTTCGTCAGACACATGGTGGAAAGAAACAAGGTGTTGCCGGAGAAATTAGACACGTTGGAAAACATAACAGACTCTTTGACCAAGTCTATGGGTGTTGTGAAGTTATCTTGGTGCAAAGAGGAAATGGGCATTGTTGCTATAGGGTTATGTAGAGGTTGTTGGTTATGTATATGTCAGCCGAATTGGCTACAGGTTTGTTCTTGTGAAAAGAAAGAGGGTATTATGTTGATTGTGTCTTAGGTGTGGACCAAGGTTATGTTGAAGTTTTCCTAAAACTAGTTAGGGTTAGATTTACCATATAAATTTAACTACTTTTACGAGCTCGTTTTTCCATAGACAATGCTACATCATCATCACCCAACCATATCCACTTACATGTACCACCCCCGAGCAAAGCACCTAGAGATCTGTCTTGGGAAAACCTCTTGGGGAAGAAAACCCAGTAGAACTTCTTCATTATAGATTCATCAACCAAGTACAGTTTCAGTACATTGATCTCTCAAAGAGAAATATCCCAATTAACCCTTCTACTCAAAGGGAAACCCTGATACTAAAATTCTTCCTTGTCACCAGAAGATACACCAAGTATTATACCAATACATACACCAAGAGATACACCAAGGCACAATCCAAACCCTAGAACATTACCCTAACAAGTTAGCACATGAGATAGAGACCAACCAAGACCAAGAGATGTGCTTTATCCTTCCTCCTATAGTTGCAGCTGCAACTACAGCTCTCCACCAAACTTGCGTTATAGCTAAGTGAGTTGTAATCACAAAATGAGTGAGGTGTCACCTTATTTATACTTTTTTTTCCAGTGAAATTTTCCCACAGGGCCGACTGTCTTTTCTGGAAAATATAATTTACTTTGACTTTTTATGGTAGGGTCAACTTCTCATATTGCAAGTACAAAATATAATAATTATTATTTTCCTGAGCCGAAATTAAAAATATACTTTAACATTATTCTCTTAGGGTTTTGACTTGATCAAATACAATATGAATATCTTCCACACTCCCTCTTAGCAAGGAAGGTATTCTTCTAGCACGATCTTCAATACTATTTTTGTATGCATCTATACTCTAGACCATTTACTTGTTGAATTTCCATGAATATATACATCACTAGAAGTTATGTAACATCAACACTCCCTCTTATCTAGGGAGGTATTATCCATGATGTTCTTCATCTAGTCGTCTCAATCACATCCATCCATTACACATGGCATGTACAAGACTACCGCCAATCACATGGTCTTGCAGACCAATTTACATGTAGCATCACCATAGCCACACATGTTATCTCATGATCAAACACATCATGTCATAAGTATCACCATCATATCCAAACAGGCTCTATCATATTCACACACAGACTATCTAATGGTCATGTCATAGTCATGCATCTGGGGCCTCATCAACGCATGTAGCATCTCTCTAGTTAGAAAAACCTCATCATCCTCTTATACCTTATGGATATCAACGTCCTTTCGGACCTTATGTCATTACGGTATTTCATATAGATCACAAAGAACTAGGCACATAGATCACACATAACTAGGAAACTATCATGTATATCCATCTCACACAGAATTTGGACAACTAGCCCTGAAGTTATCCCTTTTGGTTGGCACACTGGGAATCCAGTCCATATTGACCAGGAATATAACCCCAAGGATTAGGGGATATAGTGCACACACACTACCCATCAAGCCCAGGGATAGGAAACACCTCCAACCACACTCATGGTTGGCCATCCAGCTTTAAAAGCTGGGAAACTACCAGCCCCGAAGGCTCGACATACTATTGACCTTGTGCGAGGTCATGATGATTTGTGCCATAGTTAGTAACATGCTCGTGAATGAATACCCATTGTTTCCATACTTGGTAGGCTATTTCCCCAAGAATTTCATATGTGACTCATCACTCTCTCTTACAAGGGAAGTCCTTCTGGACCACGCCAAGCTTGTCCCTGAATTACTCAAACTTTACCTTCGACGGAGGCTTGGTCAACAAATCTGATATATGCTCATCTGTGCCAATATATTGGACCTTCACATATCCCTTTTGCACTAGATCTCGGATATAATGGTACTTTATCATGACGTTCTTGGACTTGTCATGAAACACATGGTTCTCAAACAACTTTATACAACTCCTGTTGTCACAGAAAATACAAGTCACCTCCAACTCAAGATCAAACATCCTTGCAAGAAAATTTTGAAGCTACACAACTTCACTACTGAATGAAAACGATTCTATATATATTTCCTAGGTCTTAGTGAGTGCCACGCTAGTTTCCTTTCTGTTGAGCCACGAAATCATAGCTAACCCTAGACTGAAGCAACATTTTGATGTAGTCTTCTTATTTGTGACACTACTGGCCTAATCTGAATCAACATAGCCTTGCAGTCTTATCTTATGATCTGAAACATATCAAAGTCAAAATTCTATCATACCCTTCAGGTACCTTAACACGTTCTTTTCCACAATCAAGTGAACACATTTGGGCTCAACCATATACTAAATCAAAGTGTTCACCGCAAAGCATATATCTGGCCTAGTGTTCATCAAATACATCAATGAACCAATCATCTGCATGTACATGGTGACATCCACTATCTCTGAAGAATTATCACCCTATAACTGTAGGTTCATCACCATCGGTGTAGGCATGGATTTACAATCCATCATTTAGAATCTCTTTAGGATATCTACCGCATATTTTCCTTGGCTAAGGAAAATATCATCTGGTTTTCCGCCACACCTTTAGACCCAAGAAATAATGCATCATACTCAGGTCTTTCATATCGAACTCTTATGCAATATTTCTCTTTCACTCATCAATGAGCTTCTCATCCCCTGTTAGAAACGGGTCACCCACATATAACAACAATATCACTGGTCCACTATCCTCAACCTTGTAGTAAAGGTTGGGATCTTCTTTACTCTTGGTAAATCCCAATCTCATCAGAGAGTTGTCATTTCTACTGTACCATGCCCTGGGTGCTTGCTTCAATCCATAAAAGGATTTCTTCAACCTGCAAACATGTGCTTGTTTGTCATGTGTCTCAAAACCTTGTGGTTGCTCCACATACACTTCCTATTCTACTACACCATTTAGAAAGGTTGTCTTCATGTCCATCTGGTGTACCTTCCATTTCATTATTGTAGCTATCGCAAGTATAGATATAATCTAAGTGTATCTTGCCACAGGAGAAAATGTCTCCTCATAATCTATTCGTTCTTTCTAGGGTATCCCATGAGCCATGAATCTTTCCTTGTACTTCTCGATACTGCCATCTGCTGAGTGTTTCATCTTGCAGATCCATTTGGAACTCACTTTGACTTTTCTTTCGATCTCAAAACCACATCCTAAACATCATTCTTAATGACGGACTGGTATTCCTCAATAATGGAATCCTTCCATACTTTATTCTTTGCAGCCTCTTCATAATAGGTAGGCTCAACATCAATGATATCACATAACAATGCCACGTAACTGGAATATGGCCGAGGTTTCTTTCTTTCTCTGAAAGATCCATCTGGAGCACCATACTTCTCAGCATCCTAAATAATCTCATGAGCCCAAGTTGTTCTTCTTTTCTTTGGAATTGTTTATATAGGTATTTGTGGTTCTCTCATGTCATGATTCTCTAGAACATGTTCTTTCGATACAATTCCATTACCTGCATCTATTATCATTCATTCCTTTATTTCTGCTACACCATTCTGTTGAGGATTGTAGGGGGTAGTGAGATCCCTCTTAATCCCAACTTCCCCAAAAAATTATTTGAAGTCATATGATGTGAAATATCCTCCATTATCTGACCTCAAAGTATGCTAAGTGAAGTGGTTGTCATTGGTCCACACATGTCTAAGTGCACAATGTCCAAAACTCCTTTGGATTTGTTGTCACTACTTGGAAACAAACTCTTCCTGATTGTTAGTCTTCTCCATGTCTCCAACTGGAGGCTATCTAATATGTTTCCTTCTACAACTGTCACTATAGCTCCATGTCATAGCTGTCACTGGTGACCTGCTTCCATGGTAACCTTCCTAGAACACATACATCTCCATGGTAACTTCCATGGAATTTGTAAGATAACCGACCCGAGACAAGAACAACAAGATCAAAAGTATTTCCAATATAATATCATTTTCATAAGAACGTATATATGGTAACAAGAATGATGGAAAATTTTATGGTAATCATCATAGCTTTATGCCTGGAAGAAAAACAAGAATTATCTCCTAGAGGAGATGTTAGTTCATCTTGCAAACAAGTACAATAATCATTTATATCAATAGTACTCACATGCTACCAAGTATTTATTATACCTAGCAGTAATAGAACCTTTCAAAGACTGTTGACGCAATTATAGTGTTTACTTGTAATGTAGCAATTATCAAACTTGATATGTGCAAGCTGGAAAATTATCAATTTAATCAATCAAACCTGGAACCTAGAGTCTTATCTCGAATAATGAGTGTTTTTTCTTTTCTTCTGAGTCTTCTTCATTCAAGGTGACAAGTATTCTCTCCAACATGTCCCCTGTACTAAGACAATCTGCTTTCTTGAGATAAATATGAGTTAGAGAATATAATGAAAATAAACTCTAAAATCTCAACCTTAATCAATCTAATACTTTGACTAAATATAGCTTATAACTTTAACTTTGACCAGAGGTTAGTATAATAATCATAACTTCAATAGATAAAAATACAACTAGATGTTCATAATATCACAATAATTCCATAACATCTAGAGGCATATCAAAACAATCAAATCTGGAGTGCATTGTTCATATGAATGTGTTGGATATTAGCTCCCTCTAGATCTACAATTGTTGCTTGGACAAAATATCCCTTCTCCTACAAACACCCTCAAGATAGTGATATAGTTTAAACATATAAAAGTACATACCTTTTGCAGCAACAAAAAACAACGGCACCATCAGGCAGCAGCAACAAGCAATGACGAACCCTAAAACTTCAAAGTGCTCCAACTTGCAATCTAAAGGTAGTTGGAGATGCACTAGGGTAGGGCGCACCTGTTGTGAAGGAATTAAGCCAAACTTCCTAGAAAAGGTGCTCAACGAGCTTGAAAAAATAAAATGTGCAACAGAATGGTACTGCGGAAAAGTATTGCGGCATGGTACTATGGAAAAATGTAGTGGCAAGGTAAATCTCACAACATTCCTTCCAGCAATTAAATTTTTTGAAGTAAACTAGCTCTGATACCATGTTGAATTTTTCCTAAAACTAGTTAGGGTTAGATTTACCATAGAAATTTAACTACTTTTACATGCTCGTTTTTCCATAGACGATGCTACATCATCATCACCCAACCATAGCCACTTACATGTTCCACCCCTGAGCACATCACGCAGAGATATATCCTGGGAAACCCTCTTGGGGAAGAAAACCCAACAGAACTTCTTCAATATAGATTCATCAACCAAGTACAGTGTCAGTACAATGATCTCTCAGAGAGAAATATCCCATATAACCCTTCTACTCAAAGGGAAACCATGCTAATAGACTTATGCCTTGTCACCAGAAGATACACCGAGTATTACACCAAGACATACACCAAGAGATACACCAAGGCACAATCCAAACCCTAGTGAATTACCCTATCAAGGTAGCACATGAGAGAGAGACCAACCAAGACCAAGAGATGTGCCTTATCCTTCCTCCTGTAGCTGCAGTTACAACTGCAGTTCTCCACCAAACTTGTGCTATAGTTGAGTTATTTATAATCACCAAAGGAGTAAGGTGTCACCTAATTTATTCTTATTGTGCCAGTGAACTTTTCCCAAAGGTCTGGCCTGTCTTTTCTGGAAAATATAATTTACTTTGACTTTTTCTAGTAGGGTCGACTTATCATATTGCAAGTACAAAATACAATAATAATTATTTTCCTCATCCGACATTACAAATATAATTTATCATTATTCTTTTAGGGTTTTGAATTGATCAAATACAATAATAATATTTTCTGCAGCTACATAATACTTCAACATATTAGACATGTAACCTTTTATTATGAATGAATAAGACGACAAGGAGCAAAATACTCAAGGAATGTTGGTTTTCCCAGTTTGGGTTTCCAGGGTAAAATCCTTGTGTATTGTGGGTTTGTTTTGTCATTTAATTTCTTGATTATATCTTTCTTCCTCTCTTATGCTAGGTTTAGTGTGGAAGTGTTCTTCATTCCTAACAAAAAATTGGACTAATTAGTAAGAATTTAGAAGAAGAAATTGTGAATTTTGATTTTGAAAGTGTGAATGTCAGCATTTCTAAAGTGAAAATTTGGATTATGAAAGTGTAAAGATTGATTTTTGAAAGTGTGAATTTTGATTGTGAAAGTGTGATTTTTGAATCATTTTTATTCCAAAAGTGCGAATTTTGATATTTGAAAGTGTCAATTTTGATTCCAAAATTGTGATTTTTTATTCCAAAAGTTTTAAATCTTGAATCGCTATAATGTGTATTTGAATTTCAATATTTTGATTTTTTTCTAATTTGTATATAATACCTAAATACAATATTAATGTACAGTTTTTAATGTCACAACTTAGATTCTCTACAGTGTACCCTACATTTTTTCATGAGATGTGACCACTTTGATGAGACCAAAGTGTGATGATATATTTGTATGTGACCATGACAGAATGACTGATATACAAATATTGGTTAGTGGGTTTCCCAGATCCCCTTAGGTGGGAAGTCATGGCATGTCCTTTTAGTCCCTATTCTCATGGTGCTTGTTTTTATTGCTCTGACCGACTATCCCTTGGAGGTGGTAACTCCATCCATGTTAGCAATTTATGTCATGTATAGGTATATGGAAATTTCGAGATGTGACCACTTTGATGAGCCCAAAGTGTAATGGTATCTTTGTATCTATCCATGACAGAACGACTGATGTGAAAATTTTGGTTAGTGGGTTGCCCAAGTCCCCTTAGGTGGACGGTCATGGCATGTCCTTTTAGTCCCCATTCTCAGGGTGCTTGGTTTTATTTCTCTAACCGACTATCCCTTGGAATTTATGTCATGGGTAGGTATATGAGCATTCTAAGGTGGAACTACTAGGATACATGATTTACGGGGGCCCTAACTATTCACTTATTCTACTTTCTATATAAAGGGAGATTTCACATTGCAAGGGTTGGTACACCCATGGTTTAGCACACCTATTTTACCCCACATGGACCCTCTCTTTATTATGTATGTATCACACTTTGGTCATGGGCCCTCAGTGATGATTCTGCATATGTTTACTCAATTTCACTTCTCTCGAGGCATTGTCACAGTTCTCGAGGTAGTACGCATATTATAAGGCATTGGTCACATCCTCTGAGGCACATTCGGGATTATTTTTCACACATGGACATTCACTACACATGCCACATGGAGGATCTTAGAATGTTCTTTTTCTTTCACCACTTTTGGAGATATCTTTTACATAATTTGAGGCTTGACCCATTATTTTTATGTCATTATTGTTGTTGGGGGTTTTGTGACCCATTTTTGACTTGGAGGGTCACTCCCATGCTTCATGGAGGTGCCTTGCTTAGATGCGGACATGGTCATGATTTGGAGACATATTTCAAGGATTGATGGACATTATTTAAGCATTCTTTGAGCACATTTTGTGTAGGTCGTCCCCTTTTGAGGTCATTCTACACACTTTCATGAGAAAATTTCACCTGGAGGAGAGAAACATTGGAGCTTTACTTGCTTGGGAGGATACCCCACTTTTTTTTTGAGGCCTCCACATCACCCTTTTTTTGGAATGTTGTACTTGGAGATAAAATGGGCCCCATATTTTGTGGGATCCTCCTCTTTTATGAGGGTTTCTAGCTTATAAAGCATTTTTTCATTGTAATTTGACTTAGTCTCCAAGTTATGTGGATGACAAGTCACTTTTATTTTATTTCCTTAACCTAGATTTAAGGAATAAATAATGGAAAGGATTTGTGAGCCTCATCTATAAATATAGGCCCTCTTCTCATTCCAAATCGTTGTGAATTATTGGAGATCATTTCAAACCATTAATAGAAGATATTTACTTGATTCTTTGGTGTCAATTCTTGATTATGTTTCTTTCTTGGTTATTCTTCTCGGTACTTCAAAGACTATTGTGATTGTTCAAGTTTATACTAAATATAGCAAGATCAATCCATTGAGGAGTTGCACAACTACTTGAAAGGAGGACGTCTAGGGCTTGTATCTCTTCCATACTCCTTAAAAGGATTTGGTAACTAGTTATCTCTTTTCTTGATTAGTTTTATACTCCTTAGCAAGGGTTTTAAGTATTTTTTCAAGTCTTTTGTTAATCTTGTTGGTGAAGGATGTTCCCTTGAGGAAACCCTTCCTGTAGGACATTGGTTTTCATGGTTTTTCTTGATTATACAATAGACTACTAGCCTTGAGGCACTAGTCTCTCACTCTAATCCATAAACATTGAATAACCAATTCTTAAAGGGGGAAACTTCTTGACCCCATAAACCCTAAGTGGAGACAAGGCACTAAGCTTAACTCCCAACAAACAACACAAAAAACCCTAAAAACTCAAATATTTTCTTTTATGATATATAAAATATAAAAAATACAAAAAAACATAAAAGATATAATATCAAAAAATATGTATCCATTGTCTAGCACAAAGTTAATGGTTTATCTTTTAGACAATTTTGTCCAAGGGTTTACGGTAAATTTTTTATCTTTAACTTTGACAAGGAAAAGTATCCTTGCACATTTTTGCTTAAAGGTTTTATCTAACATTTTGTGGGATGATTTAAGAGGTTGATCAATTCTGGAAATTGTAGCAAATAAAATTAGAATTGGTCAAACCCTAAAGCTAAGGTTTAACCCTAAAATGTGGATTCTAACCCTACCCTAGCTTATATTTCACTTGTGGATTGTTTATAAAGGATATATAACACTTTCTAACAATGAAATTTTTCTCTTGAGTTCTTTATAGTTGTTATTTTACATTTTGGAGTTTTTTGGTGAAACCCTAGGGGGATTCACCACCTCTCTTTGCAAGTTTGAGCTAATTGAATGGTTATTATTCATTTATACTTGAAATCATTCATTGTTGGGATGTTTTTAAATAGTTTAGTCATTTCCCTAGACAAATTACCCAATGTTTATCACAAAAAGTGCTTTTAGGAACACTTGGGGTATTTTTCCTCACCCAAAATCTACATTTTATGCGTTATTTATCATATATCAGATTCTGTAATTTGTGGACAGCAGAAAGATCATCCAATTTACAACATAAATTATGTAAAATAATGGAAGGGTACTACAATACTACCAAAATTATGTAAAATTATCCACCAAAATTCTTTCTTAAGGAAGTAATAAGGGGGCTACAATACCACAAAACGTGAAGAGGAAAGGGGGTGCGTGGGTGATATGGCTTGACACCTATACTTTGGGAAGTACAACCTTAATGGTCATCCTCCCTTACAAATATTTCCCATCTATCTTTAACTTAAGTGGTCCTTTTTACAATTGCTAGTGTTTCTTGGAAGGGTGTACTCCCCATAGAAGGAAAATATGTATTGTGCAAATTCTTGGGAAAAATACATTATTGTTCATTATTATTCATGGATAACTCTTAAATTCTCTCATCATCATTTTCCCTGTTATTTTTCATGGAGGAACCTAATGAGTCCCATGGTTTTTATGCCTACAAATGGAAAGAGAATCCCATGAAATTATGGTTGGTAAAATCTCGTGGAAGTTGGGGACGTGATGCTAAGAATATGAGAGGAAATGGTATGATTTTTAGGATAAAACCATGGTTGCAATGTCCACAATGGTTGAGAAAACACCTTCAAACCTATAACTTTATTATTGTTTCTCATGGGACATTATTGTTTCTCATGAGACTGTTGAGCAGAGAAAGGGAATATCTTCCTTGTGTTGTGTAGAGAAGTGGATGAGAGACTGTCATAATAGATTGAGCATTGGATAAGTAGTGAGAATTTTCCTTTATCATGAGATAAATGAGTTGGGATGAATGATATTAAATCCCTAGATATGAGCTTTTTTTACCCCAGTGGTATCATGGTCTAGTTTGGGAGTGGAATCCATAGTTGATTCCTATTGTTGGGAGGTGAATCACTCCTTTGCAACCACTTTGGTCAGCATCCAATTAATTACAAATAAGTCTTCATATTTTTCTTTGAGTGGAATTCTCTCTATTTGGAATATGTTGTGTGATGCCTTGAATTCAATGGGAATGTATGAAATTGAAATATGAAATGTTATTTATGTCACTGATTTATTTGCATATGAATTTTGAGTGATATCATTGTTAGCGTTTGAATTTAGCTTAACAATCGGCTAATAGATAGGGGAAAATTGAATTGGGAATCCAAAGGGCCAAGGGAGGCATTTGGATACATTACGATATGGTATCAAAGCCCCGCTTATAGCACTATCCAAATATGGGTATTTTGTGTGATTTTTAGGATAAATTCTACAATTTCATGCCAATAGTTTGACAAAATGCCTCAATGAAAATGCATTGGTTTTATCAATTTGAATTCTCTTAGTGATGAGCTAATGGATGGTGTTTAGAGGTTAGATTAGCATTAAGGTATATGGAAATTTTTTGGAAGTGAATTCCATATGAATTCATAATGTAGGTGTCAAATAGGTATATGACCTTATAGTAGAGTTATGGTGATCCAAGCCTTAAAATATAATTGAATGCACTAAAAAATGCTCATGAAGTTTCAACTGGAGTTTAACCTTCAAAGAATTGGTCTATGGCAATTGAAATACAAGCCCTGTAAAAGAAATTATACAAATTTGTCAAAGTTTTTGTGAATTTCCCAATTCTATTGGTCACAAAGGATCATAGCTATGGAGTGAGTTCAAGACTATGTTGATGTTCTTTGATCTTTTTGTTACTTCAATGAGATTGTAATTTAGTGGAATGGGCTACAAAATTCAAGACTATGTTAAATGAATTTGGTGTCTTCGAAGTTGATTCCCCCATTCGAAAAGTAATCTAATGCCTTGAGGTCTAGAAAACCCCAAAGGAGGATGACTTAGGTCCTTTTATTCTAAGTTTAGTGGCCTTTCATCCTTTGAAATGGTCCAATGGGCCAATCAAGTGAAAGAGGACAATGGCATGGTAACCATTTTTCAAGTTGGCTTGACATTCAAATTGGCCCAATGGCCTTAAGTTTGAATAGGAACAATGTCAAAAGAAACTTGATGCAGGAAAATAATCCAAAGTTCAAAGTTACTATAATGCTTCAAAAATGGTTGATACTCTAATCTATGGAATTTTTGAAATAGGTCAATTTTTGAAAGTGGACTATGTTTGAATTGGACTAGCACCGCAAAAAGTGTCAATACTCCAATCATCATAGGGAACCGATGTTGGAGAATGGGCCAATGTTTAAATGTGGGTCAATGTCCAAAGTAGGTTGTTGCTTTGAAGTGGCCTAATGGGTTGACATTCCAAATGAGGCCAATGGGTTGAAAATATGAAGAGGCTCGATGGTTTGATGTATGAGAAGTAGGTCGATGGGTTGAAGTGCAAAAGAGCCCAATGGGGATTATTTCTAGTTGGCCCAATGGAATTTGTTTCAAAATTGCTCAAAGTTCAAAGAAGGTCAACAAGTGGATGTTAAAGTGAACTAAGCCAATAAAATCATCATCACCTAGTGACACAATTTTCTAATGAATCTTACTAAAGTAAATACATCATGAAATGTTCCAAATATACTCCTAACATGCACAAGTAATGGTGCATCCCCAAAAAAGGTGATGGATGGTCTCAAATTTCCACAAATCTGTGCATGCCTTGTATGTGATCCCCATTTGTGAAAGATGTTCCTTAGACGACAATGCTTAGAAAAAAAGAAGTCAATCAAAGACCCACAACATGAAGGATGGTCTCAAAGACTACACTATACAAAGGCGATTCATCCATTTTTCCTTTGCATCTATTAAACTCCATTATCTATTCAACATCTCTTGGAAAGAAGAGGAGGAACTAAGATATTGATACATTTTTTTCAATTCATATATCAAAATGGGTTTGCCATAGTTCCACAATCAATTTCTCCAAATAAATCCACGGGTATCAATGTTGAGCTCAGAGAAATCATTCGTTAGGATTAACTATTAGATCCACTAAATCGATGCATAATCCAAATCAAATAAACCAAACTCTGAACACAAATCAAGGCAAGTCCTCCCAACTCTATCATTCACATCCTAAATATCCAATCACCTCAAAATCTATTTTCTTACTCTTAGGAAGAAACTCTCAACAAAAATCAAGGCAAGTCCTCCAAACTCTATCATTCACATCCTAAATATCCAACCACCCCAAAATCTCTCTTCTTACTCTTAGGAACAACCACCCCAAAATCTCTCTTCTTACTCTTAGGAAGAAATCTCGGGATGTGTACTAAAATAGACAATTGGTCTTTTAATGTCCAAATTGAATGATATAATAGGTCAAACGTTCATCTATACCCATACCAATGTCACTTGAAAGTTAATGCAACTTTTTCCATGCTTCTTATACTCTTTGAAACACCAAGGACCCATGAACCCTGACGAGCAATGATGATGTCGTATTTTAGAAAGCCCACGTCCTTTTAATCCGCGTTAAAGCTTCCATGGTCGATTTAGTGAGGCATTGAGTATTCCATCTAGCCAATAAAACTTTAATATTAATAATCTATTTCATTAATAAAACCTTAATATGAATAAAAATAATAATTTTTTAATCATTTATATAATAATAATAATTTTTGAAATTTAATTATTTCTTGTTAAGTTTGAAACTTTAAGTTTTCTTAAAATAAAATGTAATTTTATGTTTTTTTTTTAAATCAAATGTTAAATATGAAAAGTACAACTTTAATTCTTATAAAAATTATAGGGATAATTACCACTACCCGAGTTACACCTTTTTTTAAATGCTTTTAAATTAGGTCAATGTATATCTTGGATTTTGAAGAAGACTTCTTAGGTATGTATAAGAAGTCTCTTATATATATTATTAATATTTATTTTATCGTTTTAAAGTTATTATTTTTTAAATTTGAATAGAACTTTTAATTTAAGTCAAAAAAAAATTGTTTAAATTTACATAAATTAATAACTTAAAAAGAGTGATAATATGATGATGATGATTAACGTCCACTAAGATCTAATTGGTCTATCGGACCTTAAGAGGGTAAGTGATTACTTGTGATTCTTTAGGATTTTGTTTATGTGCTCGAAAAGCATTAAGAGAAGCTTTCCAAGATCACCATACTTTTGTTGATTTAAGAGGTTAGGAAGGTTGGTAGTGTGATCAATATTTTGAAAATGAGATCTAATATGGGTATAGGCTAGATAATCTAAGAGAAAGTGATTTTCATCTCCAACCTTCTTAGTGTCACAAAGGTGACACACTCTTTCATCCCATGGCGTTTTAGGAATTGACCAACGCCCAGTTTCACTATGGAGCTCGTGAGAATTTGTTCTTATCTTAGCAATGCTTCTTTTTGTCTTTACACTTGACAAAACAGATAGATAATTTTGATCTTCTAGATTAGGGTTGATTACATCTTTATAATACCTTAATTTCCTTTTTTCCTCTAACTCTTTATCACACCACATTTTTTCCTTAAATTTTGATTTGACGTTTTTTTTAATAGTATCGTTATTCTGCAGAATGGTTTCTTCCATGATTCCCCAATAGTTTAGCCAAGATCGGGCGTCTTTATGCCATCCTTGCTTGAGTCGATGATGGTTATGACTTGATTGTGAAGCAATTTTAGGTAGTCTCTTGTTTTCCATGTTGTTTAACTTGTTCTTATACAATAGGTATCTAGTCATAGCCATGTTGTCAATGGGGGAGAGGCTTGTTTCTACGAGGAGGATGGGATAGGGCGTATTTCCTTTAATTTTGAGATTATAGGTTATAAGATTCTTTTGTATTTGCTCTATCTTTCTCCAGGATTGATGAGAGATACTACAACCCCAAACTTCACATCCATAAAGAATAACAAGTGTAACAAGAGTCTCAAAGAGGAGTTTCTTCTTATCCTAACTCCAAAGATCAGTTGATTTACAATTGTTTTCAAGCCCATAATAAGCTTTCCATCCCCCAATAATCCTTTTCTCAATGCTATAATTCCAATTGAGCTTGTGGTGAATATCAATTCCAAGATATTTGTATGAAGTCACTTCCTCCAAGTTGTTGTTGTCATATACAAAGGTATC
>JASDQU010109021.1:84613-98700 GCA_032191745.1 Picea mariana | reverse complement strand
TATATATATATATATATATATATATATATATATATATATATATATATATAATCGTCCATGTATTAAGGAATTTTATGATATTTTTAAAAATATGTATAAATATTAATAATTGTCAATATATTATTTATATACATATTTTTCTTTAAGTTAGTTAATCTATCTATTTTTTTTAAGTTAGTTAATCTATCTATTGATAATGTCAATTAGGTCCATTTTCGTGGTTGTGGGATGGAGTGTTATCTTTCCTACCCAGGTTCTATTCTTGTAAGTGGCATGTTGAGCTCATATTGAGTATATTGTTGCAACGGTCTTGTGCCTTGAAAAATCTAGGGTTTACCTTGGGTACCATCCTTGAAATGAGGGGAAGCACCTAGGGGTTTTCCTCGAGCATTGTCACCTGGAAAAAAAATCTATTGATAATATATAGAAAATTTTACAACTAATGTATAATATATCCTACTTTCAAAGAAAATAAGGCTACATTGATTGAAAAAATTATGGAACTATTATGTATTTTTTCTTCTTCGATATCAATATCTAACAAAGTATTGATAATTCCAAAAACAGAAACATTCTATCAAGTTCAAGACCATGAATACCTAAATGATTTAACAACACTACTAACATATTGAAATGCAAAGAAAATCCAATAGTTTAACCTAGAATGGTATGAGCTAATATTCAGAACTAGAGATCAAATAAATATTAATGTAAATAAGGGCATTTCCCCCACTTGTATCGTACCTAAAAACTTCCTCAATTTAATATACCTTCACTCGTGTCTTTCCCTACTCCTCTTCCTTTTCCATTGTAGTTATTCCATCCTCTTCTAGCTCTTCACTACCTACCTCAACCCGCCACATATGATATTGATTAAATTATCGTATTTCTAGTCTAGATTATCTAGCTTGTTAAGGATTTCAATGTGTTGGATTTGCTTTACTTGTACATTTATAGAAATGAAGGCCTTCATGTGTCAATACATGTCCATTATCTTTAGGTACCTAGTGGATCTACTTCTTGAAAACTAGTATCTAGAACCATGGAATTGTCTCCTTATCTACTTTGTAACTAGACGACATTCCTCACATCTCCCTTACCTTGTTTTCAATTTCCTCTACGTCTTTCTTGATTATTGTATAGAACCTATAGTTATATGTTGATGTGGTTTCCACCGAAGACATCACCATGATTTTTTAGGGTCTCAAACCCATGTTTGAAGTCACCTTATATGTCCTTGACCTACCCCTACACAACCCCTTGCTAGTTTCCCCTTACCCATACTATATTTTGCTTGACATTTTGAGTCCCTTATGTTCTAAGAAGAAAATCCTCAAACTAGAGACCCACACAAGATTCCAAGAAACTAGACCAAGCCTAGTATGCCACAAAGACCAAACCAAGACAAGTAGATCGAGAGAAAAATTCCAAAGACACAAACCAATACTAGCAACCATTCTTCCCAAAAAATTGATATATAGCCTTTGTGTCGTATACCATATCTCTACAGAGTTGACAAATCCCACTTCTTCTCTTGAATGCCTATTCTCCCATCATAAAACATCATTAATGCATATGTATCTAAATCATTTCTTGTCATAATGCACCTGGTTAAGGCATGTCCTTAGTTGGGTAAGTGGTATCAAGACTTGAACATGGAGGCCAACCATGATGGCTTGAAGCCTCCTCCTCCCCTTCTCTTGTTTCCTCCCAAAAAATGGCCAAGACAAACATCATCTCTACTTCTCCTTGCAACTAACACACCAACTATTCATCTTCATGCCTCTGTAGCACCCCCTTAGGGGTACATGAAACTATTATTAATATGAAATTATATGTATAATTATAACATAGAATCTAACCCAATAGTGTAAATGTGTTTTTTTGTAATTATAATAGTTTTCAATATATTGTATTAGTAGTAGTCTAATCACAAGATGAAATGGTATTTTTCAGCCAGTCAAAATAACAGGAGGGGAAATTGGCATTTGTCACCTCAAATCCAATAAGAATCATTTTGTTGATGGAATCATAGATATCAAAGGTTAACATTGTGCAATCTGGTTGCAATAGGGGTATTCAAGGGTGTTAAATCCATTTATGATTTTTTTTTCCTCGGAAAAAATTCATAATTTCATTATATCATAACAAAATTACATACACAAATATGTACCAGTTATTACGTAACTCCGTACATATTCTCCAGTAGAAAAGTAAATTGTCTATCCCCCATGGATGCAAAAAAAAATCCTTGATTACATATTCCATTAACTGTTAATCAAATAAATCCCCAAAAAGAATAATATCCATTTGAAGTAGCCCCCCCGATAAAATGCAATTCATCTATATATAAAAAAAAATACTATGGTCCAGTCAAAATATAGTAGTTCCTCACAATAGAGGTATTTTTCCAGCCTCTGGTGTCAAGTATCATGCCTATCATGAAAGGGTCTATGGTAGAATCCTCGGGTTCCATCAAAATTGTGTTCTGTAACATACCATAGACCAAAGTTTAACTGTGTGGCTTCTTTGGAAAGCCTATCTGCCAATTGATTCCTTTCCCTGTATATATGAGAAAATGAGATAGAGTCAAAAAAAAATTAATATGAATTACATCCTCTAGTAATGGAAGCAAACGAGAGATTTGACATATGTGGGTCCCATTAGTCCAGTTGATGAAAACCAATGAATCACCAAAAACTTGTAAGGCTTTGCATCCCTGCTCTACAACGAAAAATAATAGTATTTTTAAAGCCACAAGTTCATAGTAGTTGTTTGTACCATTCCCCAGCCCCACTTTGAGGGTGAAGTAATGTGTTTTTGTGATATAAAGGCATCCACCCCCACCACATTTTGTTTGAAAAGACGTGGAAGCACCATTAAAATATTCCCACAAGATATTAATGTTAGGAGACTCCTCCCTTATATCCCTTGGTTGTGCCACAGTGCCCCCACCCAAACCCGAGAAGGAATTGAAGATTTTAGAGAATTTTACAGCAACCCTTTCTGTAGAGAAGTTTGTGTCCTGAAAGATGTGGCCATTTCGGGTGATCCAAATCCCCCAGGCCAAAATGAAAGGGAAGGCCCGAAAATCCTCTTGTCCGTGACCATGCAGCCAAGATTGTAGGGATAATTCAAAGGTATTTCCATGCCAATCTTAGAGGGAGGGCACCAGGTCCCTAGAAAAATCCCAAAATTCCTTAACGAAAGGAAAATGTAAGAAAATATGATCCACCATTTATGAATGAGATTTTCAAATAGCACAACGGCCTAGCTCGAAGAAAATGCACCTTTGTAAATTGTCCCAGGTGGGTAATTAATTTGCCAGAATTGACCAAACCAACAATTTTCCTTTCGCCGGACAAGACTGTGTCCATATCTTTCGCCACCACCAAAGGGGATCTCGTTGGTGTAGATCCATAGATAACTTTAACTAGCGAGATCGAGGAGTGTATTTGTCATCTTCGATGCCACCCCAGAGTAATTCGTCATCTCTGTCAACCAATCGTATTGAGGCGTCCCGGAGGTTCTGAGTTTATCTATCACAATGTATCAAGTCATCCTCTAGAATACCAAGCCTATGTCTCGACATCCATCCTTGGTGCCACACATCTGTAAGTAGTGGATCGCCCACCTATGCAAGATGTAGAAAGCCACCCATCACCAATCTTTTCCTAGTTCCTTCAGGCAAAATATGTCCCATATGACTCTCGGGCCACGGATCCAAGCCAAGACAAACCAAATGTCTAGAGCACACTATCCACACCAATCTATTCCCCACAAGATCAAAATCTTTAATCAAATCCTTCCAAATAATAGAAATCCCCGACAAGGATTTGTTAGCAGTTCGAATCCATTCCAAAATGGATAGAGGGGAGATATATTTTTGGTGTATTACTTGAGTCCAGAGACTAGAATACTTTATCAGTCGCTAGGAACACTTTGTAGCAAGAGATTTGGAGAAAGATAAAATATTTTTTAGGCCCCAGCCACCTAAGGCCTTTGGAGTCGCAATCTGATCCCAACGTACCTAGGGTAAAAAAAAATTGTCCTTATTGCCCTGCCACAAATACAAAAAGCATTGATTTCTCATCTTCTCCAAAATACCTTTGGGTATCCAAGCTAAAGACATCCAGTAAACCAGAATAGCCTCTAAGACAGTCTTTACCAAAACTAACCACCCAACCTTGGAAAGCCATCGATGACTCCAACATTTAAGCCTTTTTTCCAGTTTGTCAATTAGCCACCTCCAATCGGTCTTCTGATAGTCATTTGGTTTCATTTGAAAGCCAAGTTACTTCAATCCTTCATCAAGATCAAAGACCGGAAAGGGAAATCTCACATAAATGTAATGTGATTCTTCCCTAGATAGAGAAGAGAGTGTAACACTTGACTTCTATTCGTTGATTTTCATGCCAGTGGCATGTTTGAAAAGTAGTAATCCCTTACTCAACTTTTCAATATCCTATCTGGAACCATCGCAAAAAATTAAGATGTCATCCACGAACAGTAGATGTGAGATGTATAATCCTAGAGAAATTTTGATGCCTCTGAAAGTTCCAGCAAACTTAGCCTCAATCAAGAAATGGCTAAGACACTCTGTGACCAAAAGAAAAAGGAGTGGGGACAGAGTAAAACCCTGTCGAACCCCCCTTTACGCTTTGAAGAAATGAGAGGTTGAACCATTGATCAAAATAGAAAAAGATACTGAGGATAAACAAGCCATAATCCAATTTGTGAAAGACACCCCCAAGCCAAGATGGATCAACAACATCTAAATATAAATCTAATTTACCCTATCAAAGGCCTTTGAGAGGTCAATTTTGATCATTTCACATTTGAGTTTCTTAATTTTCATACTATGTAGTCCTTCATGTGCCACCTCGATAGCCTCATGAATCTGTCTGCCTTTCAGAAACCCAAATTGTTCGCACAAAATATGCCTGGAAAGTGTTAGCACTCTGTAATTTTGTTCGGATGATAGACAAACGACAAAGGTAACTATTTCAACCAACTTTAGAGCTGAGGCATTATCCTGCTCAACTCAGAGAGGGCTCTCTCATGTCACTTGATGTTTCTTTGGAAATTGGTGGCTAGATTTAGTTTGTTTTGGGGGTTTTTATAAAATTTGTTGGCCAAGAAGAGGAGGGACACTCAGGGATATGGAGTCAAAATTCTGAAAATGGATGAAAACATTCACTGGCCAATAGAACTCTCCAGAGGATAAAGGCTAAATGAGGAAATGAATCTGAGTTATAAATTGAATTTGAGTAGGGTGTATGAGGAAGAAGAAAACAAATAACTACATCAGAGCATTACTAAAATGAATTCTGAATTAGTTAAGAAGAAATACACATAGTTTAAATTGCTAAGCCAAGAGCATCATAAGATGAATTATGGGCCTTTAACTCTCCAATTTAAACAGAAGAAGATGCAAATGTAATAAAATAACACAAGAAATACATACAATGAAGGAATACAAAACTCATATCACCACCATTAGAATATTTTCATAGAGACTTCAAAGCTTCTGCATATGTATTCAATTTAGCTCTAGAAAATTACAATGGAGTTCAGAACAACCAGAATTGTGCCCTTGCACTTATGCACACTAATACATTCGGAACCTCTATCATTTATACAATTTCAAGTTCCTTTAGTTAGAAACTAATTACAATAGCTGAACTGAAACGTTTCAGCTTCTACAATGATTACAAATGACAGTTTTCAGAAAAATGTTTCATGATACCTCCATATTCCTCTGACGCTCCAGCTCCTTCCTCTGCCACGTTCTCTTTGAAATGTCACTTATACTCCTTCAAATCTAATTCCATCTTCTCATTAAATATTGGGGAATAATATATTTGAAATAAAAATAATTCCCAAATATTTTTCTATCCTGTAGAATTAAATTTCCATAATTTAATTCATGCATGTGGTTTTTAGAACCATTTATTTTCTTGCTTCCTATGGTTTTGGAAACCATGTATTTTTTTTCCCAATTTACCATTTCACTATAAAAAACATTTATTGTTACCATGTTTTTTCCAATTTACCGTTTCACTGTGAAAAACATTTACTATGTCATGTTTTTTCCAATTTACCATCTTTGGTAAAATACCTTTTATCTTCTTCCTTTACTTCTGTAAAACTTTTGGATAAAGAATTATCCAAGTCTTCCTTTCATGTGCATCTTTCCATTTAATTATTTTCCATGGAAGTAAACATTAATCTCTTTAATTTGTAAAATGTGAATTTTACCTCTGTAAAACAATTTCACCGTGAGGAAGAATTTCTTTTATTGGAAATTCCATAATCATTATTGAAAACATACTCTTGGAAAAGTGCCGCACATAAACCATAGGATAAATGGCTACATTTATTATATTAGGATGGAGAAAAGTGGTTTGGAGTTTACCCACTTTTTCCCCGATATCTGCCACGTGTCCAATCACCAAAACCATGGTAGTTTCCCCGGCCTGCCTTCACATCATTAACCTCAGCGTTAATTCTATCCCTGATATGTATGTGCACCCTCCATCCATCATTTGACTTTTCCACATTACAAATTGAGATTCAGGCCCATGATTTAACATGATGCCATAAATTAAATATTGAATCAAATATTAATATAAATATTTTAATATCAAAATATTTATATTAATAATAAAAAAACTCATTTTTCTTTTTTCTATAGACTTTGGGCATATGAGGCTTAACACATGACTTTGTGGATAGTATAAGGTTGCTTAATAAGAGGAATATTTTTTTATTTTCAACGTGAATATGAAAATAAGGGTAAAAATGAATGAAGTGATGGAACTAAGGGATTTAGATGATAAGCATTAAGGCTAGGTATAGCTTTGGGATATTTGCCAAATTTTTTACTTATGGAGGACATGACTAGTTTGAATGATCAGTTGAGTGAAGGATTTAGGTGATGGGAGCTTGACGGAGCTGGTGAAAAAGTTTTAAAATCTAAGTGGAAAGATAACACAAGGACAAGATGATTTAGGAAAAATTAATGCAAATTAGCAGGTGATAACATAGGCTCCAACTGAGGATGCTATCCTCCCGGTGAGGTAGCAAAGAACTCGTAGACCTGGTACATGATCCATTGGGTTTCTCCAAAAAAATGTGTGTGTACCCTGCTTTGACCTGTCACCAATGTCTGCTGAAAACCAAACTCTGCACACTGCTCTCAACTGGATACTGAACACTGAATACACCGCTAAAATCTGACTGTACATAATACTGGAAATCCAAACTGAAAAATGATTGACCAACAAGCTTATTCGCACACTCCTACCTACGCTACAAATGTTGAAATGAATACTCAATCAAGTGATGCTAAAGTGTCATTGCAACCAATCAAGCAATTGGCTTCCCAATTTTCCTCTGCTCCCATTTTTCTTAAGCAGACAGATAAATGTAAAAGATGGCAGCTGAAAGAAAAAATTGAATCTAAAATATGAGCTTATGAATGAAATAAACTCTTCCTTCAATGATGATTGTAATAGGATGGCCACAGGATCTTCAAAACCATGAAAAATCATTTCTTCTTGATGAACAAAAACAGGAAGACAAGCCTAATTCATAAGTGTTTGACTCTTGCTCTATTTCTTCAGTTCTGAAAACATTTTCAAATGAAATGGTAGCAATAGGTTTGTCTACTTTCCCATGCACCTCAACAAAAACATTCATACATTCTTGAACATCTTCAAATGTGACAGCCATATTATGTGCATCCTCTTGTTCGTCAAACAATTATGATTTGGTTTTATTAAACTTTTGGAAATTTGATTGAGGATTGTCATTTTGACTTTCAAATGAATGAATGGAAATAAATTTATGTTCATAACCTTCTTGTAAATGTGAAAAGTTAACATCATGAACTATTTCACAGTCTAGAGTTCCCATGGATGTATTTTCAAAACCATGATTTTCAAATGAATCAAATCAAAAAACTGCCTCTTCATTATCTTTCTGTATTTCTGATTGGAAAGTGGCATACACTATTTTTTTGCTTTCCTGAAACTCTATGTCATTTGTTTTTTCATTTCTTGAAGTTTCCATAGATGTAGTTTCAGAATCCTCATCTATGTCTAGGCCACTTATAATTTGAACAACCACATCATTCATAGGGGAAGAAAGACAACTTTGAAACACTTTGTCTTGCTGGAAATCTTGTTGAATATCTCCATCAAGTTCGGGAGAAGGAAAATGACTTTTAACAACAATTTCTTGATCAGCTTCATCTTCAACCAAAGGAGGGGCTACTATTTTTTGTTGGGTTGAATATTCATAAAGGGCTTCTATGATTTCATCATCCATACACTCTTCATCACCAAAAATATTTTCAAGGTACTTAATGAAATGTTCACAAAATTCACAACAATCTTCAAACACCAAAGATGAAGGATTAGATTCTCCATAATGCTTAAAGAATGTTAGATGGAGATATTTAAGAGAGTATAAGCTGCCTGGTTTTAAACCTTCATACCATAATCTTGATTTCCCCTCCAAAGTAGCCATAAACATTTTCATCAAACAATCCTCATGAAATTCAACCCCCAACTTACATATGCCCATGTGAAATCTAATCAAGTGCAAGTCGACATCACTTCCTTTCCCATCTTCGAATTTAGGCAAATATTTTTCCCAATTTATGTGAGGAATACGATTTGGAAAGCCAGAAATATGAGATCGATTCATTGGAGCATACCTTGCATATATTGAACGCATCTTCGGACAGTGGAGTCACCAATGATGTTTTGGAAGCTAGATTCTGCATTGAGAGTGGAGTCGCCAGTGAAAATTTAAATTTTTGAATTCTTCTACCAGTGGAATCACTTTCAAACTGATTTTTTAATGTGTGGAGTCGCCAGAGAAGGGATATAGCCAATATGTGTCTAAGTTTCTACTTCTCTCAAACCTTAGAACTCAACCATGCCGTTCTTTCCCAGGGAAAAATTTTCAATTTCATCCCCGACAACAGCGCCAAAATGTTAGCACTCTATAAATTTTGTCTGACTGATAGACAAACGACAGAGGTAACTATTTCAACCAGCTTTACAGCTAAGGCACTAGCCTGCTCAACTCAGAGAGGGCTCTCTCGTGTCACTTGATGTTTCTTTGGAAACTAGTGGTTAGATTTAGTTTGTTTTGGGGGGTTTTATAAAATTAGTTGGCCAAGAAGAGGAGAGACACTCAGGGCTATGGAGTCAAAATTCTGAAAATGGATGAAAACATTGATTGGCCAATAGAACTCTCCATAGGATAAAGGCTAAATGAGGCAATGAATTTGAGTTATAAATTGAATTTGAACAGGGTGTGTGAGGAAGAAGAAAACAAATAACTGCATCAGAGCATTACTGAAATTAATTTTGAATTAGTTAAGAAGAAAAACACACAATTTAAATTGCTAAGCCAAGAGCATCATAAGATGAATTATGGGCCTTTAACTCTCCAATTTAAATGTAATAAGATGAAAATGAAATAAAAGAACACAAGAAATATATACAATGAAGGAAGACAAAATTCATATCACCACCATTAGAATCTTTTCATAGAGACTTCAAAGCTTCTGCATATGTATTCAATTCAGCTCCAGAAAATTACAATGGAGTTCAAAACAACCAGAATTGTGCTCTTGCACTTCTGCCCACTAATGCATTCAGAACCTCTATCATTTATACAATTTTGAGTTCCTTTAGTTAGAAACTTATTACAATAGTTGAACTAAAACGTTTCAGCTTCTACAATGATTACAAATGACAGTTTTCAAAAAAATGTTTCATGATCCTTGCAGATTCCTCTGACGCTCCAGCTCCTTCCTCTGCCACATTCTCTTTGAAATGTCACTTATACTCCTTCAAATCTAATTACATATTCTCATTAAATATTTGGGAATAATATATTTGAAATAAAAATAATTCCCAAATATTTTTCTATCCTGTAGAATTAAATTTCCATAATTTAATTCACGCCGGTGGTTTTTAAAACCATTTATTTTCTTGCTTCCCGTGGTTTTGGAAACCATGTCTTGTTTTTCCCAATTTACCATTTCACTATAAAAAACATTTATTGTTACCATGTTCTTTCCAATTTACCGTTTCACTGTGAAAAAATTTACCATGTCATGTTTTTTCCAATTTACCATCTTTGGTAAAATACCTTTTATCTTCTTCCTTTACTTTCGTAAAAATTTTGGATAAAGAATTATCAGGTATTCCATTCATGTGCATCTTCCCATTTAATTATTTCAATGGAAATAAACATTAATCTCTTTAATTTGTAAAATGTGAATTTTACCTTTGTAAAACAATTTCACCGTGAGGAAGAATTTCTTTTATTGGAAATTCCATAATCATTATTGAAAACATACTCCTGGAAAAGTGTCGCACATAAACCATAGGATAAATGGTTGCATTTATTATATCGGGCTGGAGAAAAGTGGTTTGGAGTTTACCCACTTTTTCCCCCGATATCCACCACCTAAAAACATGTGTCCAATCACCAAAACCATGGTATTTTCCTCGGCCCGCCTTCACATCATTAATATCCACATTAATTCTATGCCTGATATGTATGTGCACCCTCCATCCATCCTTTGAATTTTCCACATTATAAATTTAGATTCGTGCCCATGATTTGACGTGATGCCATAAATCAAATATTGGATCAAATATTAATATAAATATTTTAATATTAAATATTTATATTAATAATAATAAATTCATTTTTCTATTTTCTAAAGACTTTGGGCATATGAGGCTTAACACATGACTTTGTGGATAGGATAAGGGTGCTTAATAAAAGGAATATTTTTTATTTTCAACGGGAATATGAAAATAAGGGTAAAAATGAATGAAGTGGTGGAACTGAGGGATTTAGATAAGCATTAAGGCTAGGTATAGGTTTGGGATATTTGCCAAATTTTTGACTTATGGAGGACATGACTATTTTGGATGATCAGTTGAGTGAAGGATTTAGGTGATGGGAGCTTGATGGAGCTGGTGAAAAAGTTTTAAAATTTGAGTGGAAAGATAACACAAGGACAAGATGCTTTAGGAAAAATTAATGCAAATTAGCAGGTGATAACAAAAAGGATATCTTTTAATCTGTGGCTAATGAATTTTGAGATAATATTGTAGATACATTTACATAAAGAAATCAAACAGAAATCATCAAAAGTAGCTGGATTATCGGATTTGGGGATTAAATAAATGAAGGTGGCGTTAAGAGGCTTGTGAATATGCCTATTTTTTCTCAAATCCTCCACAGCTTTTAAAATGTCATTTCCCATTAAGTTAAAGAAACCTAGAAAAAATTCAATCGGCCATCCATAAGGACCTTGACTCTTCCCTTTCTGGAAGGTATTCATGACAGCTAACAATTCTTATTCGGTAACCTCCTCCATCAAGGAATCTCTCTCATCGTCCTCCACAAATCGAGGAAAGAGCCTGACAGCTTTCACAATTTTAGCAATTGAGGAGCCTGCCTGAGCCTTGAACAGATCTTTAAAATGTGAAATCCCCAAAGATGATAATCCTTTGAAGGTATTGACCAATTGTCCATCCCCTTGGGTAAGGCTCCAAATTGTATTTTTCAATTTCCTGCCTTTAGCAAAGGAGTGGAAGAATTGTGTGTTCTCATCCCCGCAAGCAAGCCAAATAGCCCAAATTTTTATTCACCACAAAGCTTCCTTTTCAGCCAAAATAGATCTCCTTCTAAGATCCACTTAAACAAGATCTTCCTTAGCTTACCTGGAGTATAAGCCTCTACCAGAATCAACCTACCAGTCCATCATCATCTTTTCAATATTGAGGAGCTCCTGATCCTCCTTTATTTTTTTCTCATGCGCCTAGGAGATGGTAGCCTGCTTTACTTTCCTTAAGTTGTCCATAAGATGAATAGAAAAATATGAGGTAGTTTGTGGTCCTAAGGGAATCCATAGATTACGTACTAAGTCTTGTTACTTGGGATCCATTAACCAACCTTCAAAGAATTTGAAGGGACTGGGGGTTCGTCGAACCCTTCCGCTTAGTTCCAAAACAATCGGAATGTGATCCGATTTGCCACTACCAACAACCCATTTTCGATAAAGTGCCAAGGATTCCACCAGATCCTCCTTCAGCAGGAAACAATCCAATCATTTTTCAACCCTAACATCTCCTACCCACAGATTCCGCCAAGTCGATTGTAATTTAATTGGCTCCAAGTCCAACAGTCTGTGAGAATCAAGAAAATGAGTGAAATAGTCAGTCAAAGGGTCCAATGAAGATCAGGGGCCCCAAACCTCCACTGCTCTCAAATCGAACCCCCAAACCCTATCACATTTGCAGCTCTAGTGATGCCACCCAGTGGCAAGACCCCTGGAACGAACTTTTGCATCCACCGCCACAACCGACCAGCAGGGAAAAATTGCTTCTAGCGATGCAACCACTACTTCACTAACCCCCAAGGTTTCTTGTAGAAAGATAACATCCGGGTTGATAAAAGTAACCAATATTTTTAAGGATGACTTTTTTGTTGGGCTCGCCAAACCCCTACAGTTGAAAGAGAGAATTTTCATAAGGAAACCACCTCTTGGGGTTTCTTTGCTCTAAGCACCCATTCAATGGAGGATTTCCTGCCAGAAGCCAGGTCAATTTTGGCTTGGTATTCTGCCAGAAGTTTATGTGATCTCTTGCCCCAACCCCGAGAAAAATACAAATCCTGAGGGAGAGACCCCAGGCCTGACCCAAGTGGATCCTCCGCACCACAGCTACCTAGATCCTCAGTTAAAACAACCCTATTGTGAAGATAATATCATATCCTGGACCCCTAAGGAGACTGGGTGCCAGAAGACGACTGATTACCAGATATGGAAGGATTCCCACAAAAGTTCCAAGAGGAAATAGTAAAGGAAGAAGTATTCTGCAAGGGAAAGGTTAATTCAGAAGAGGAAGAAACCACTAAACTCTCATTCACAGAGGATACCGATATGTGGGGCTCCCCTGTCATACAAATTTCCCTTCACACTTGAATCGAGGGGGTGCAAGGGGTGCTAATCGAAGGAGGAAAAAGAACCCCAGCAAGAGAGAGGGAACAAAAAGATGACTAGGGATGGGGATGAGGGAAGCATGAGGGAATACCCACCGAAGAAAAAACATCCAACCCCACAAAGCCCTACTGAAGCAACAAATCAGAAGTAGATGAAGCAACCGGAGGAAAAGAAAATTGTTGCTTACCCGGCACCTGTAGAGACCTTGGGCACGCCGATATATAATAAAGAAATGCACATAGATATTGAAAGCGAGATAACAATATAATAGAGATATAGCAGAAATAAAACAAGAGTCACAGATATACAGTAATACACGATTTCTATTAACGAAATAAATGTACAGAGACTGTAAAATATAGAGTGAAAGACTCACTAGAATGGTGGTAGCTTATCTCTGAGAAGAGATGTGACGGCTACTCGCATCCGTGAGAAGATGATTACAATGAGGCTCTGAAGGCCCTTTTTACAATAAGAAGGAATGCCAAAAACCCTAGAAATCCAAAAACCTAACCCTAGGACATGAAGCGCCAAAAGTCATGTGGGCCCCGTTTGGGTAAGTTGGTGCATCAACTTCCCGGGGTCGTAACTTTTGCATACGATCTTCGTTTTAGGCGTATGATGGCTCGTTGGAAAGATCTATCTGAGGAATACAACTTTTGGATGGAGCAACATCGATCTACGATCCATGTTGCTCCCCGTTTTCTCAAAAAACATCGTTTAGGGCCTCAAAATGGCCTCGGAAGTTAAAAACTGCTAAAAATAGTAAATTACCAAAATTGCCAGAAACATGTTTTGGGCCAGTTGGAGAAGGTGGGTGGCCACCGATATATGAGTCTCGACCCTGTAGTGTCATTATTACCTTGGGGGGTCATCTCTACAGGATACCAGAGGTAGTTCCAACTACTGCCCCACCTAAACAGTGCTGCAAGGTAGTATCTCATACTACAAAATTCATCTTCTCCACAATCTGTTCAAAAGGGGAAGAAAAGGATACTGCAACCACTACAGCCTCGGCCCAAGCACCTTCTATCCACCA
>JASDQU010109021.1:66953-78927 GCA_032191745.1 Picea mariana | reverse complement strand
TGACTAGGGGTAACCATTTAGCCCACTAATGTTGTTTTTCAGAGGAAAAACACCTCAAATATGTTTCCAAACACTTGTTGACAACTTCCGTTTGACCATCAGTTTGAGGATGATAAGCTGTGCTGAGATGCAATTGGGTGTCCTGTAGCTTGAACAGTTCTTTCCAAAAATTGCTTGTGAAAGTTGGGTCACGATCATAAACAATAGAGTGCAGCATGCCATGAAGCTTGAAGACCTGGTCCATGAAAATTTGAGCCACCGTGGATGCAGTAAATGGGTGTTGAAGAGCGTAGAAATTAGCATACTTGGAAAGGCGATCCACAACCACCATTATGACTGATTTATTCCCCGATTTGGGTAAGTCGGTAATAAATTCCATAGATATATCCTTACAAATAGCAAGTGGAATTGGAAGCAGTTTTAGTGTGCCTGGAGATTTGACTGTTTCTCCCTTGTTGCGTTGACACACCTCACATTCAACGACAAAATTATGGATGTCCTATTTCATACCATCCCAGAAAAAATAATGTTTGACCCTATCATATGTTTTGGTGAACCCTGAGTGCCCCGCTCTGGGTGTAGCATGAAGCTCGGAAAGTACCGTGGATTTAAGCTTTGATTGTTTACTTAAATGCAAATGGCCTTTGTATCAAAGCTCATCCTGGAGCCAAGAGTACCCCAGGGGAGCCGGAGCCTTGGTCTGCAAGTGTTGGATCAGATGCAAACTTTTGGGATCTTGAAACCATTCTTGGCGCACAGCTTGGAGCCAATCGGGTACAATGAAGGAAAGAGAAAAAAGGGATCCTTCTTCTTCATATTTTCGAGACAGTGCATCTGCCACTACATTGTCTTTTCCCTTCTTGTAAATGATCTCATAATCATATCCAAAGAGATTAGTCACCCATTTTTGTTGATCTGGGGAGGAAATGCGTTGTTCCAGAAAGTACTTGAGGCTTTGATGGTCGGTCTTAATTTGGAAGTGTCGCCCCAAGAGATAAGGGTGTCATAGATCAACGACATGCAGAATAGCCAACATTTCCTTTTCATAAATGGGTTTGCCCAAATTCCTTTCAGACAGTTGCTTGCTGGTGAAGGCCAAAGGTTGACCCTCTTGCATAAGGACAGCGTCGATTCCTTTCCCTGAGGCATCACATTCCAACACAAAGGTCTTTGTGAAATTAGGAAGGGCCAGAACTGGAGTGGTGCACATGGTTGTCTTCAAGGTTTGAAAAGCTTGAGCAGTGGCTGGAGTCCAAGTGAAAGAGTTCTTTTTTAGGAGAGCACTGAGAGGTGTTGCAATCTTTCTATAGTTCTTAACAAACTTGCGATAATACCCTGTTAAGCCCAGAAATCCATGCAATATTTTGAGAGTCTTTGGGTGCGGCCAGTCTTGCATAGCTTTAATATTTTTTGGATCCACCCTAATGCCATCCTTGCCAACCAGATGACCCAAGTATTCTACTTCTGAGGCACCAAAAGCACATTTAGACTGTTTCAGAAAAAGTTGGTGTTGAGAGAGTAGATGGAGAACTTGATCCACATGAGTAAGATGGTTTGTCCAGGTTTTGCTATAGATGAGGATATCATCAAATAAAACTAAGACAAAATGACGGAGAAAGGGACGGAAGACATGATTCATGAGGCTTTGGAAGGTGGAGGGGGCATTACACAAGCCAAAGGGCATGACCAAAAACTCATAGTGGCCCTCATGAGTGCTAAAATCCATCTTGGGAATGTCTGCCTCTTTCATACGTATCTAGTGATAGCCCGAGCGAAGATCAAGTTTAGTAAAGAATTGGACACCACTCAATTCATCCAGGAGGTCACCAATGACAGGAATGGGAAATTTTTCTTTAATGGTCAGTTTGTTGAGGGCACGGAAGTCAGGACACATTCTCTAAGAACCTTCTTTCTTCAGGACCATGACTACAAGAGAAGAGTAAGAGCTCGTACTAGGGCAGATAATGTCTGCATTAAGGAGTTCCTGGACCATTTTCTCAATTTCATTTTTTTGTGAAAAGGGGTGGCGATAGGGACGGATATTGGGAGGAAGGATTCCGGGTACAAGGGGAATGGAGTGATCATGAACACCGCGGGAAGGAGGGAGTCCTTGGGGAGTGGAAAATACCATTTGATGTTTAGAAAGGAGGGCTTGGAGGTCATGCGGCACCAGGGGTGTCTCTGTTGCTTGTATGGCATGGAGTTGGGCAATGACACCAGAATGACCTTTTTTTAGCAGCTTTTCCATGCGATGGGAACTAATGACCTCAGGTGAACCAGTAGTGATGCCTTGGAATTTATATTGGTGGCCTTCCTGGTCAAATTGCATGGTTAATGCCTTAAAATCCATGAGAATGGGACCCAAAGTTCTTAGCCAGTCTGCACCCAGCACAATGTCACAACCACCCATGTCGATAGCAAACATATGGGATTTTAGGTGGTAGTCACCGATTTGGAGACACACATTTTCACAGCGCCCTCCACATTTCATGGAACCGCCATTGGCAATCATGATTTGGAAATTGTTGACAGCATGGATGTAGAAATGAGTTTCTTGGGCAATGCGGCGATGAATAAAATTATGGGTGCTTCCACTATCAACCAGAATGATAACCTTCCGATGCTTGATGTAACCGATTAACTTGAGGGTTGGGGAAGTGGAGAAGCCAGTGAGAGCATTGAGGGAAATGACGAGTTCTACTTCGGGAGGGTCTAAGGTAGAGGTTATGTCAGTGATTTCAGGTGACTCAGACACAAGGGGAGTTTCAACATCCTGTTCCGAAATATCCTCAAAGATGGCCATAAAAATCTTTTGTTCTTTACACTTGTGGCCCGGGAAATATTTTTCATCACAATTATAACAAAGGCCTTTGAGTTGGCATTCAGCCATTTTAGCCCTGGTCAATTTTTGGATCTTTAATGGGGCGGGGGTAGTAGTGGGAGTGACGGGTTTAGGGTGAGGGATAAAGGAAGGTTTTCATTTTTGAGAGGATACAACCTGTTGTTCTTCTTTATCTCTTTTAGTAGCCTCCACCCAACTTGATGGTCGAGCCATGAGGTCATGGGCCCAAATCTCCTCCTTGAGGCCACTGATAAAACACTCTCAAAAGAAAGCATTAGTCATGCCCTCTGTTCGAAAAGCCAGGGGCTTAAAGGCAGCTATGAAGTCTTCTATTGTTCTAGATTGTTTCAACTTTGACAAATGGCCTAAATGGTTGGTTTCCATGTCAAAGCATTCATAAAGCTCAGTCACAAATTGGGTCCAAGCAATATACCCTTGACGGGAAGTTTTTCTCCATTGCCACCATTGCCAACGTTCTTGATCTAGATGGAGAACACCATACCGGAGTTTGGCCAAGTCATCTGTTATGCCGTATAGAGAGAAATAATGTTCCATTTGGGTGACCCAACCAGTGGGGTCCAAGCCATCAAATTTGGTCACATCCACCCGCGGAAGGCATGGGTCACATTGAAAGTGATGGGGCTAAAAGGTATGGGAATGGGAGGAATGTTCGCCTTCGGTCTTTGGAGGTGCTTCAGAGAAAGGTTCATCTGTAGGGATCTTCAGTTTGGTGCAGAGTGATGCAAAGACATATTCAAGCTGGGTGGTCAGTTCTTGTTTGACTTCCTCTATTGAGGACTGCATGGTTGTATTTATGGTTGTATTGATGGATGAATCGATGGAGGCAACAGTAGCATTGAGTTGTTTCACTTCTTTTTGGGTCTCGAGGAAACTAGATTACAAGGTGTTGAATCGAGTTTCCAGATCTTGGCTATGGGTATGGGCCATGAGGATGGGTGAACTGAAAAGGGGCGGGCGAGGTCAAAAATTTTGCCAAAAAATGATATGGATGAATGTGATAAGGGCGAAGAGATGAATCCAATGGAATAGGTCTCAAATAATGGTGAAAAAATTTCCAGACCTTTTTTTTTTTTTTTTCACCTGCGGAGTTATACTCCAGTCTAAAGAATATTGTAGTGATGAAATCCCCAAATGCTTAACCAAAAAGAAATGTGTATTTACTTGGCAACCCAAACACCATTGCGCGACAATAGATCTGGCTTGTTTTAATTTTTTTATGTTTATGTCCCCCAAGGGTTAGGTATTAAAGGGTTCTACAGACAAGGGTTTGCCCTATGCTATAGCTCTCTGATATATGTGTGGGGTCCAACAATAGTACTCGACCCAATATCTCAGGGCACTAACTAAGGAGGATAGACCGTACCCTTAGCCGTACTACCCAACTACCCAGGTACTAGAAAGTATCTTCCCGAGTGTTGTTCTTGGTGACACTATAGCAGTCCGATGGCCGATAGGTTTATCTAAAGAGGGCTTCAGAGAATCTAGGTTGATCTGTACACAGGTGTTGTCTGATGGGATACCACTTGAAGGGGTACCAACAGGGGTTACAAGGGTAGCCAACAGATGTGTGCTTAAGAACCACTTGTATTTCCTGCGTGTATGAATCCCTCAACCGCGGGTTTATGCACGTAACGACAGATCTGTGTGGCTTAAAGACGCCGGAATACGTCTCTAACTTGAAAAAAAATTCCCACAATTTCTGCCAAGGAAAGTGCTCTGATACCACTTGCAAGATACCAGATATAATAAATATGCAAAACATAAATAAAATGCTAGAAATGGAAAAATAACAATAATATAACCAGCATAATCTCCACAATAACACAGTAATGATATAAGAACAACAACATAAATAGCACTTTGATTCATAAATCAATGTTCACAGGCCTCTTCGAGAGGGCAACCTCCAGTCGAGCAGCGCTCTATTACAATAATCTCCAAGCTAGGGTTTTCATACCTCCGACCCTTATTTATACTAAATATGTCTATCAAGAGAAGCATCTAGAGGAAGATTATTCTAGAAGCAGAAGCTTATATTAGGTCTTCTTACATCCGCCTTATTCTATTTTATTGAAAGGCGTTATTAATATTGACCTTTATTACATCTGAATATATTGATCTACCTATGTGCGGGTTAGGACCCTAACAGAAGCAGGTCGACAAGATTGTAGTAAAGTGAAAAGATTCCTTCTACACACAGTCCTCTCATGTAGCTCGACTTGTTGAATAGACTCAGCCTCAGCAGGTTCGTGACAGCCTTCCACAAACCGAGCTGCGTGACGTCTCCAGCAAGGCAGGCAACTCACCAAGATTCAGATTCAACAAATGCTTCCCTCTCTCCCCCAGGAACTCAACGCAATGGAGACCATTGCTTCCTAAGAAGGGAGGATTGATCCAGGTGGATATCGGTGTCCACCCACCTTTTCCAACTTGCTCAAAACAGGAAATTTTGGCAATTTACTATTTTTGGTCGATTTTCGGGTCCTAAACTTTCGGAGCCGTTTTGAGGCCCTAAACGACATTTTTTGGGCATCAAACTCTAGTGAATATTACTCAATTCCAAACCATAATATGCATATTTATTAATTGTAGTCCTCGCATAGACCTTTCTAACAATATATTATATGCGTCAAACGAAGATCGTATGCAAAAGTTACGACCCCGAGAAGTTGATGTACTGACTTACCCAAACGGGGCCCACATGACTTTTGGTGCTTCATCTCCCAGGGTTAGGTTTTTGGATGTCTAGGGTTTTTTACATTCCTATTTATTGTAAAAATGCCTTCAGAGCCTCATTGTAATCATCTTGTGAATGCGAGTAGCCGTCACATCTCTTCTCAGAGATAAGTTGTCACCATTCTAGTGAGTCTTTCACTTTGTATTTTTACAGTCTGTACATTTCTTTCATTAATATAAATCGTGTATTACTGTATCTCTGTGTTTTTGGTTTCATCTCTGATACATTTCTGTTATATTATTGGATATCCACGATATTTTTGTGCATTTCTTTATTATATCTCCGCTCTCATTTCGTATCGAAAATAATCTGGATCACTATGTTATCATATTTCTTTAACCTATCCCCATTTACCTGCAATTGATCTGTCAAAAGTGGTAATTAATAATTTACTTCAAATCAAAAGCTCCAAATTTGATGACTCAATATGTTGAGTGCTTATTTTGTCATTCCCTTTTTTCTCCACTTCCATGTTTTCATTTTGAACCCTATAACCTTGGTTGTAAGTTGATTGTATCAAAGGAACACATAGAGAATTAAAAATTGATGTTGGGTAAAAACCAAATAAACCATTTTGAAGCTACCAGCATTGTCTACAACCCCTCTTCAGATTTACAAAATCAACTTTCTCCAATGAAAATATGGCTTGCCAATATAGCATTTTCTGCGATTTGGCCAAATTTTCCATTTATTACTAAAATGTCGAGCGCAAACTAAGTAATTCAAAGGTCCCAAAATATTAACTAAGAGCTTATTTCAACATAATGAACCTATGCTCATTTCAAGATTCCACATAAATAGAAAATAAATGTGGAACCTTTTTTAAACCAGAGATGCTCCTGCTTCAAAACATTACACTAGAGACGAAGGAAGTCCTCTCTATGCAATGAAATTCCTTGTATATTGTTTATGCAAGGTTATAATCTTTTTAGAAATGTAGAATTACTATATCCTAGAAAACTGAGCATGGAACCTTAGTATAAATTCAACTTAAGGAAGCCTTATATTCCCATCAATAATTTCATACATAGCAGACATGGAAGCATAAATTGAAGTACATATAAGATGGTTCCCACTATATTTTTTAAAACAACTTCTGATAGCTGCCATGGTTGAGATTTTTCAGCGCAACACATGTCAGGTGGAATTGGAACGTTTCAGATGAAATTGGAAGCTCTGACCGTAACCCATTAACGAGAAACATGTGTCAGGTGGAATTGGAAGCTATGATGGTAACCCATCAAAGGGATAAAAGCTGGGAGCGGTAACCTGACACAGGTTTCATGGAAAAAGACAAGTGTTATTTGCAGGTAGACACGTTTTCTCCAGGGCTATGGGAATGGACGAATTGTAAAAGCCTTTAGATCCTCTAAACTATTTCTCACCATATTATCAGAATAAGCATTGTTGATGCTGCTGGGTTTGAATCTCTTGCTCAGAAAACAACACATTAACACCATTGTTGCCATTTGTATCAGAGAACCCCTTGACCACCACTTTCTGGTCCAAAGTTCAAAGGGCCTTTTTGCATGGTTGCATGGGGATCTTGCAGTCTCCTACAACGCAAATGGTCGGCCTTCTGTCAAATTTGGAGCGTTTACTCCATAATGTGGATGAATTACTGCTAAATTTGGAGGGTTTACCCAGAGAACTACCATTGTATCCCATGGATTTTATTTTCCCTACGAAACACTACCAGATTTCTCAGTTTTTCCGCATATAGTTAGAAAATACAAAGAAAAAGGCAAAATCATTCGATCTTTACTCGCTCTGACCACCATTTTAGAGCCAAAAATTCCATTTAAATTCCCTTTTGCAACTTCTTGCCGTTTACCTAACACGCAGGTTCCATTCTTTATATTATTTGTCTTCATGGCATAGAATTATGCTTGTTTGAATTTTAAATCATCTTAACTTAATCTAAGTTTCATTAAGCCAACCAGTCATTTTTATGGGTGAGGTTGATATAGCGTTATATCGTTATGGAGTGTATTCATATCGATTGTTGGGCCAGTTCTGCGCATAGAGTGAGTAGAGTTTGTGTTTGAATCCTGATATGACATAATTTATATCTCAATCGTCTATGGTGGCAGATAATCTCACATGGTCGTGTTGGAGCAGGAAAACTATTCAGTTTTATAGCTTTGATTGATTCTGCGCAGAAGAGGATTGGAGTCTGTGGGCAATGTAATATTATGGGGCAAACACCTTGTTGTGAGAAAAATATTGGGCTAAAGAAGGGGCCATGGATGCTTGAGGAGGATCAAAATTTGATAGATTACATACAACGCCATCGACATGGTAGTTGGTGTGCCCTTCCTATGAGAGCAGGTACTCTATGATCCAATAGGATTTCATGTGTACACTTCTGCTATGCGATGTAATATTGATGAAAGTTTTGGGTACCAAGGCTAATAATATACAGAAAGTAATGGCCTCATGTATGAAATCTGTACTGGTAGTATTAGAGGATGATTTATAACTAATTGAAGAGGTTGATTTTAGTATAAAGTGGAATATAGTGTAAGCAGATAAGAATGGTCGATTCAAGTCTATTTTTTTTAGGGCTCTTGAGATGTGGAAAAAGCTGCAGGCTGCGATGAACCAACTATTTAAGACCTGATAGAAAGTGTGGACAGTTTTCATTTGAGGAAGAGAAGACTATAATTGAACTCCATGTTGTTCTAGGAAACAAGTAATGAATTCTGATGTTAATTTGTTGTATATGTGTTTAAGAATTTGTTGTCACTTCTTTATGTTCTTGTAAAGAATGCTTGTGATAGTTCTACTTCAGATCAGTCCGAATATTGAATAAATTCCAATAGCTATGATGAAATTAAGTGGTGTAGATTTCATGTGAATGGTTTGTTAATGAACTTTTCTGCCATTAAGAATGTCCTGTAGAAATAGGATTCCATTTAGGGATCGCAAGGTGAGGAAATCGACTAGTTCTAGGTGAGATTTCAAATGCTCCTTTCAAGATTCATCTAAAAACAGGAGGAGAAATCGATTGGCTGCAGGAGGAGAAATCGACTGGTTGTAGGTGAGATTTCAGCTTTCCTAAAGGGTTTTCCAAGCACAAAATGCAATTTTAAGTATAAAAAAATGAATGAATTTTTTAATGAAGTAAGATAGAATATATATCTCTGGTAACTTAGAATTTATACCTCTTAATGAATTTTTTAATGAAGTAAGATAGAATATCTATCTCTGTTAACTTAGAATATATACCACTGTCTTTGCATCTGCAGGCTTTCATCAAAATTGTGGCTCCAAACTTCCATCAGATCTCTAGTCACACGACTCAAGCAAGGAACACCCCATAGTTTATTGGGGATTCAACCGGCATAGTTTCTTGGGGATTCAACTCCAGAGCAAGAATGTGAAAGGAAATTGTAAGGGATGAAAGAGAGTAAAATATGACCTAGAAGTTGATTTGCAATTGAGTTGCAGGGGCACTTTTTGCAATTGAGTTGTGCAGTTGCTCAAAATTGTAGGAATACTAGGTAACAAGGAGGAGCAGTGGAGCAGATGTCACAACACATTGATAGCATGCAGACCACATGGGATAGCATGCAGACTGTCCCATGCGGACCGCTAGCATGCGGACTGCTAGATTCAAGCAGCGTGTGACAAAGTGGCTTATGGAAATTCCAATCTTTAATATGGTTAAAGATGACTTAACATTTAATTCCATGAATTAATGCTAAACTTAGTCCTAGCATTCCTTGACTTCGTCGACTTTACTCATCAAATATGCATTTGAAAGTTCTTTTAAGGTAATATATGGTTATCCTTTGCCTCGGAAAGAGGCCAAATAAGGCTTAAAAGTTAAAACTTTGGCCTAAAAATCAAATGCTACTTGCAAATGTGCATTTAACTCTTAAAACTTTGATTTAATTACTTGATTTTGGTTTAATTACTTGGTTTTCGTACCACATTAATGCAACACAAAAAAATTGATTACTATTAGTTCTCGTTGTCCGAAGGGAAAGGACTAATAAGGCATAGGAATCCTAACGAAAAAACTATTATCCATTAAAAAAATATCACTAAAAAAACTTATTTTAATTTAAATAATAATAATCTATTTTTATGGTCACGGCCAAGCCACACCAAATTGGTGTATGAGACCCCCTTGTTTATGGGACAAGGGACCCCCTAAGCATACTAGGGTTGTCACGACTATATAAATTGGCTTAGATGATGAATGTGCTATCTATTTCTGTGTTGGTTGGAAGACACTCATAATTCGAAAGAAAAAAATGGTGTAAAATGTCTCATATTGCCTCTTGTTTATGCAAAGGGTCGTCACCAACAAAAGAAACTAAAAACTTGAATACTACTATATAAATTTGCGAATTTCACATTAATGAGAACAAGTTGGTCCTTAATGCGTTTATATATGTTATAATCAAAATATAATTCTCCACAAAGGTTTGATGTGGGAATGATTAAATATATTTTTCTAATTATATATGTTGATAGCATGGAGTTCATGTTGACTTGTTATTAGTTGACTTTAAAATATGCATCCATTTAATGAAAGTTTGAAAAAATATTAATTAAAATTGAATTTCAAATCATTTATTTGGTATCAAAGGGTGGTGGCATTGTTCCCTATAATTGTGAAGCTTCCATTATTAACATCTTGAAATTGCATTGCATATTAAAAAAAGAGTAAATAGGGAACGACATATTATGTTCCTTAAGAGGGCCTCAAAGCAAAATGTGATCAATGCAATGGACACCTGTAGAGTTTTCCATAGCTAATTTGAGAAATTCGATGTGTTCTTTAGCTATAAACTATGTTTATGTATAAGCTCCACCTGCATTATTCTTTTGACTCCAGAGAATTGTAATACCTCCAATGGCAAAATTCTTTTGACTCCAATGGCAGAATTCTTTTGACTCCAAAGAATTGTAATACCTTCAAAAAAACGTTAGAGAGGCTCTTCGAGAAGGAGGAAATCTCATTTCATGGCCTTCACAGTTACGGATTAACACATTTAATTCAAAGCGCACTTGCTGAGTGCAAAAGAGAAAAAATTAAGAAGGCTGAAACAAATTGTTTTCCAGTTAATGCTTGGTTTGATGAGGAATGCAAAAAGGAAAGGAGAAGGTGGAAGGAATCTGACAAGGATAACATAAAGCTCAAGGCTTACCAGCAGATAGTAAGAAAGAAAAAGGCCGATTTCATGGTTTTGAGGAGAGAAGAACTAATATTCCTTGGGAAAAATAACCCCAAACTATTCTGGAAGGAGCTCCAACCGAAAAAGGTGCAAACTGAAAACAACATTACAGCTTCTAAATGGTTCGACTATGCAAGACAACTNAGTAAGAAAGAAAAAGGCCGATTTCATGGTTTTGAGGAGAGAAGAACTAATATTCCTTGGGAAAAATAACCCCAAACTATTCTGGAAGGAGCTCCAACCGAAAAAGGTGCAAACTGAAAACAACATTACAACTTCTAAATGGTTCGACTATGCAAGACAACTTTATGAGTAGGATCCCAAGGTTGAACCTCCTCCCTTGGTCAACATAGATACAAAACTCTTCATGGTGCAAGAGGTAGAGATGGGTATCAAGAGGTTGGGTGCTGGAAAAACAAAAGACTTAGATGAACTCCAAGCAGAATATCTAAAGTGGGGCTTAAAAATTCTTTCACCTCACATCACAAAAATTTTCAACAACATCATACAGCAGGGGTTCCCCATAGATTGGACAACTAGTATGGCAATACCTCTTTTCAAGAGTGGTGATGTCAATAATCCCTCCAATTATAGAACCATAATGATAAACCCCTTGTTTGCAAAGTTATTTGGAAGCATGTTAGAAAAGAAAATTAGCAAGTGGGCAAAAGAAAGAGATAAATGTGCTAAAGGGCAAGCAGGTTTTAGACCTAAACATTCCACAGTGGATCATTGCATAACTTTAAGGCACATCATTGAAAAAGCTTGGGAAAAAAAGGAAGAAGTTTTTTGTTGCTTTGTTGATTTCAGAAAAGCCTTTGACATGGTTCCTAGGGATAAGCTTTGGAGCAAGATGGAGGAACTCGGGGTTCCCAGGCATTTGAGAGCTACTATGCATAGGATGTATGAAGAGGTGAAAGTCAAAATCAGAACTTTAGTAGGCATTTCTGAAAGTTTTAGAAGCGAAATCGGGGTCAAGCAAGGTTGCCCACTGTCCCCTACCCTTTTTGGGTTATATATTGACAAGCTTGAAGAGTGGCTAAATTCGCAAGGGGGTGACGGTATCCATTTGGGCAAGTTCGTTATAAGGCTTCTTTTGTACACAGATGACCTTATATTGATTGCTAAATCAACTCTTGGTTTGCAAGAGAACTTATGTTATCTTGAGCATTTTTGTAGAAG